>SZWC01035706.1:2333-16708 GCA_023375785.1 Penium margaritaceum | reverse complement strand
TATATCTATATCTATATCTATATCTATATCTATATCTATATCTATATCTATATCTATATCTATATCTATATCTATATCTTTATCTATATCTATATCTACATCTATATCTATATCTATATCTATATCAGTAACTATATATATATCTATATCTATATCTATATCTATATTTATATCTATATTTATATCTATATCTATATCTATATCTATATCTATATCTATATCTATATCTATATCTATATCTCTATCTATATCTATATCCATATCTATATCCATATCAATATGTTTTTCTATATATATCTATATCTACATCTATGTCTACATATATATATGTATATTTATATCTCTATCTCTATGAATACAAATGTTATGTACTTTACATACAAATGTTTTTGGAAATTTGTAAACAAAAAAAATGGTTTGGATTCAAGCTCAAGAATTGTGGGGATGAAGAACTATAATTCTCTT
Organism: Penium margaritaceum; assembly: GCA_023375785.1. Classification (NCBI taxonomy): domain Eukaryota; kingdom Viridiplantae; phylum Streptophyta; class Zygnematophyceae; order Desmidiales; family Peniaceae; genus Penium; species Penium margaritaceum. The sequence continues at coordinate 16,243 of SZWC01035706.1, read as the reverse complement.
ACAATGAATGATTCCAACTTGCATATATGAGTCAAAAGTTATGCCATGATTCTCCCAGTTATAAAACCACTATGATGAAACCCAAAATAATGGGAAAGAGTGGGTGAGGTGGTTGTAGTTGAGGAGTAAAAAGAGACGGGGGGAACCATTTCAAAACAAAAATGTGTAGAAAAAACCGTAATATCACTTAAACATTTCATATTAAATCATGGAATTAATCAAATATGAACGCATACTACCATTTGTTAAAAACATTCCAGCTTACATGGAATTCATCATGGTCTTCTAGGCATACTTCATCTTTCTCTACTGATACCATTTAATTATCATCATTAAATTTTTCCCGTCACCATCATCATCAGTCAAAATGGAGCGATATCAAGTTTTTTCTCGTGGATATCTTAATACATTACCAATAATGGAAAACGCATTGATTTTACTATGAATGAAAAAATAATAAGAAAATATAGCATACATGTGGTCCAATGTGAACCTTGTTTATTAACGTTTCTCAATTGAGAACTATTCTCACTTTCCATAGGCTACTACCATGTACACAATGACATTATGGAAAGAAGGTGAACTTTCGTCCCTAGTGTAGGTGTGTGTTATATCTTGTGTTATGAATCCATAAACATTTCTGCATTTATTCACTTAGACGGTCAAGGGAAAACTGGGAATTTATTCCATCCTTAGAAAATATTCCCTACCCTTACGACAACTTTGACCACTTTTGTGAACTGACGATAACAAGTGTCACGACCACTCGGTTGTCTTCTTGATGCACAAAGACAAATTGTGATGTATAAAGATGCATATTGCATCTTCACAAACGATTCTCAAAGCTCCCTGACTATTTGGCGGGCCTTCTCAAATCTGACCAATCATGACGTGACTCTACATGCGTCACTCCATGATGGACTTAAAGACCACGACTATGTCTCATTCCTGACTTGACATTTGTATACATATGTTTCATCATTTTTACATTTATCATCAAAGTACAATGAGAGCTAATAATTAATTCCTCACGTGTAGTAAATCCCACAATCTGTTTTCCGTCTCCACTTCTACGTGTTCACCATTTACGCCCTCTTTGGTGTACCATTTGGTATCCGATCAAAATGGTAGTAGAGAGGCATTTGATAACTTTACCCATCTATGGACTACCTCTGATGAGTCGGAAGCGCATCTCGCACATCCATACTTTGCACACTTCGCGGCTATGACGTAAGGTAAGCAAGTAAACCCGAGGACTACTAACAAGTCTTACATCAAACATTCGAGAATGTAGGAACTGAACGTGCTAATGGACATACCATAAGACATTAGCAAATAGAAGTGTAACATGATTTGTACAAGAAAGGGCAACCTTTACAGCTTTGGGAACGTATCCGGTCACGGACTTAACATTCATCATGCATCTATCCTAACTAACAACATTGATAGGGACAACAGGTAAGATAGGTGGCATAGGACAACAAGCGCAAATTAGCAAGGAACTGGCGACTCTTAGCAATGCAGGCACGCATGAAGTAGTGCTCGTTGAGAGAAATTCCAAACTCACGAGAAAACCGAACATTCCTTTTGCTTCAAAAGAATCATTTAATCCAGCCAACTCAAAGGGACCTAGGGCTTGGATGTGGCTAACAAGTTTAAAAGTGTGGTTTACTGCTATTACGGTCAACGATAATGGAAGGACAATTGACCTCACGGCCACGCTTTTGCAAGGCTTGACATGAAATTGGTGGTCCGATGTTATGACCATTTAATTGTACTAGGCGACCTACGGAGCCTCATCAACTGCCCATGGCGCCCATCTATCATCGAAGACCGCCAACGACTTTTGGAAGAGATCAACCCAAAGTGGCAAGAGGTGCTGTTGCCACCAATTCATTAGAATGAAATTATGCGCACAATGCTTGTATTGGAAGGGACAATAACTACGCCTATTTTTCTAGTCAAGCAGGTGCATTCGGTTCTCAAATCAAAGGAGCTCGTAAGGAGTTGGGGAATATTTGCAAGAATTTCCTACATTCTCTATACGAGATTTTCTTCACTTTTATAGGCGCGATTTCATTTTGGCATCTAGGTCCAATGCTGGATGGAACCTAGAGCTGTAAAATATTGGGTTTTGCATGCAGAGCAAGGCTGTGCATGCATGCTGATCGAGTACAATCACGAGCTAAGCAATGCGACTACACACTATTGGGATCTGAGGAGGGTCTTGACAAGGTGGTAATACACATGTTTGTGCATTGTGGACCACCTTGCATTTGCTACTAGATCAGTGCAACATAGCAACAACATGCAAGAACTCGAGTTGGGATAGTTGTGCACAAAGGCATGCATGCTCGACACATTACTACATCACAGCATGCATGCACGAGTCATTAACTACATGAATGGTCAGAAGCACCGACCGCTCTGCATCAACATAGCCATGCACAACATAAAAGTAGGAGCTACCGGAGGGAGTTTTGTTTGCAACAAGGTCCATCGGCAACGAATGTTCCCACTTGCAGCCAAAAGCTTTATCAGTCGGGTTAGCTATGAACTTGCTAGCAGCTAGCAATGAAAGGTGACCAATCTCGTAGTCTTCATTGAACTACTTAGTCATCATCAATCTTTAGGCTTGGAGGCAACCAAAGCAGCCTCCCTTAGATCTAGACATAACTCAAGGCTTACACTTTCTATACACTCTTCCGAACACCGTACTAATGCTCGTTGTAGTTTGCCTGCCTAGTCAGGTGGATGTCCCTCAGTACATGAAGGTGTGAGTACCTTGAATAGGTGGCTAGTCTACGTCCAAGACCCAAGCTACATTGTTGCAACTCTCTTGTTAGACGTTGCCGACTTATGGGCCAAGAGCTGTGTTTAGGCGTGAGAGTCCAAAATTATTCTCTAGCTAAGCTGTGTTTGGTGTACTATTGAAAATAGTATTATTGTGATGAGCTACACGCATTGAGTCCAAGCATGGTCTCATTTCCAACTTTTCACAATATTTGTAGTTTCTCTTCAAGCAGAACGATCATAGAAGCAATGAACCTGGCCCTTGTTGCACCCCTAAAACTTTAACATGGTATCAATGCAAGGTTAGTGTTGATAGCATATTTAGTCTAAGTCATAGCTAGTGGTGTGTTAGAGGAGATGTGGTGTCTAGTCCTATACGTTAGCAAGCGACTTACATGTTTGTTTACATGACGAATCCGAAGGTGGGATTTAGCATGCAAACATGAGAGGCAACGCTAAACACATGAACAACATGGACATGCATAATTCATGTGGAAAATCTCTACCTCTTGATGAGAATTGTTTCTTGCATGGTCTACGCATGAGGCTAGATCAGGGTTGCCATGTTGTATTGTAGGCAGAATGCTAGGTGGATGTTGCGCAATGCTTGGCACATGAAGTAACACGCAAGGTCTAGTAAGGAGCAGCTATGCGCTAGGTTATCCAGCTAGAGACCACGCCATCAAGGCAGCAACTTTGTGCACAAGAGCTACTTTATCTGTAGGAGTAACTCACAAGTGATGCTCAGGATTAACTCACAAGTGATGCTCAGATGAATCCGCTGTTTAAAGAGCTGTTTCAACATCAAATGCAACTACAAGAGCAACAAGAGCAATAGTAACAACATTAGTTTAATCATGCGCAGCAAGCTTCACAGGCATCATCAACACATCTAATGTAGCCAAGTCCTCTACCAGTTATGCGGAGCCTTTCATTCCTCCATAGGTGCCACTAGTAGCATCGAAACAAGTAGGAATGCAATAGAAATTGTCAGCCCAAGAGCCACAAGTTCGATTGGGCATACCCACGATGTCACCATTTTCGCCATCTCCCGAAGCACCAACGCCTTAGATATACATGGGGCAATCACATTTCGTAGTGTATTATGTGTTTCATGTGAAACTGGTTGTAGCAAACGTGTTGTAGAATGACACAAAAAGACCAATATCTCCAACATAGGGAGTTGGGTATTAGGTGTTAAATGACATTGTGCCGGTAAAAGCAGCCTTTATGCTTGTACTAAAGATCAAGATTGACTATTTTAATTGCAACAACTTCCCCCATTAGGCCTACAAGTTCAAATAAGTGGCAAGGATTCACAATATCTTCAAGTTGTATTGTGGCTAAGATGCTCCCCCCCCCCAAGATCTCCACAACACATCCTGTCATTATTCAACTACTTCACGCAAGAATGTTTCTAGAAAACCAGATTATTTCTTGCATGCAGCAAGTCATTTGCATGTACGTGGCAATAGATGAGCGAGCCAATCACGTAAAGTCTTATCTGCTTTGGACCTACATGTAAGGTGACTTCACTTTCAAGTCTCACCACCGAACAGAGCTCTCTCACCTCAGCCTTAGTAGACTTAGTGACGTATAGAGCTATATCAACAAGGAAAAAGTGCTCTGCGACCACCTTGCTATTACAATCACACCCATGTGTGAGCCAATCTTTGTAAACTTTGTACTCAACGATTTCACTGGAGACTAAGATGGCCTGAAGATAGTTCTCAAGTTCAAGCTTGAAGTAGAATAAAGAGAGGCATACGTCTACAAGATGCTATTGAATGAGCAGCAAGCCTACTAACTTATAAGTAAAAAAGTATGCATAGCTTACCAGAACGGAGGAGAGAAGAGCGCATCTCTCTCCTTGTTGAACAGCCATGTCGTGATGAAGTCAACGTATTGCCATGAGTCGATGCGCTCCCTTACAAAGGCAAATCCATGTAGTGTTGCAGGCCTCCTCACCGCAAAACAACTTGATATCACGTGTCATTATTGTAAAAACAAAGGGCATGTGAAGAAAGACTATTATAGAAGGTTGCGCGATGAAGAGAAAGGGATGATGTAGAGAAACGTGAAGGGAAAGAAGTGAGGAGAAGAGAAGAACAAGAGTAAAGGAGAAACGAGTAACAAGGGCAGTCAGGAGTCTCATAATAATATAATCAAGGAAGGGAAAGGGGAGCAGTTTAACTACACTAAATCAGTGTCCTAGCTGTCAAACAGGTAGAGCGACAAGCTCATTGCTCGTCGGAAGTTTTGGTATCTGGACAACGGGTGTACCTGGCACGTCATGTACCACAAATCCTGCCTCCACAACTACAAGCCTTTTGACATGAGCTATTTGATAGTTGCCAACAACAAGCACGTGCTTGTGCTAGGTAAGGGCATGATGGCCTTGACAGGGTGTGATGGAGCACAAGTCAAGTTTGGCATTGTCCTCTTTATACTTGACATTGAGGTTAACCTCCTCTCCCTCAGCCAACTGATGAAGAGAGGTTCTTACGTCATCAGCATTGGCAAGCATTTCACACTAAAAATCTATGAAAGAAACTTTTATAGTAGGTGAGCTCTTTCCTCATGGCATTACTGAGCTAGACTTAGCGCACCAACTGAAGACGAGAAAGATTTACCATTTTTGGAAGCAGGTCTACACCATCCAGCAAGTGTAGGTGCTAAATTGTGGCACAAGAGGCTTTGACACATAAGGAATCAGCTCGTGGAATTCATGGTGAAGAAGGGCCACTTCAACGCCCTCAATATCAAGAAAACAGGCCAAGACAAAATTGACCCTTGTGATGAATTTGTTTGAGCTTTGTTGCCTCGAGAAATGTTTCCTCTAGCAAGCAAGTGCAACATCAGCCAGAAGCTCAAACTAGCCCATACCGACATCTTTGGACTGCTCCCCTAAGTAATAGTCCATAATGAAAATCATTATATCCTCATCTTTTAGGATGATGTCACACGTTTTCATGGGAGCTAACCTCTTTGAAGCACACATGAAGCAACAACCTACTTCTTCAAATGGCTCGCAATGGCACAGAGGTAAAGGAAGAAGAAGCTACAAGTCGTACGCTTTGACAATGCTAGGAAGTACACGAGCACAAAATTCATGTCATAGCTTGAGGACATGGGCATTTTCTAGCGGATATTTGCACCATAAACTCTGTTGTAGAATGGTGTCTAAGAAAGGGAAAATGACACTGTTTAGGAGACATTTGAATCCATGTTGCTAAGAGCGCAAGTGGAGAACTCCTCGTGGTAGTTTGTTTTAAGGGAAGTAGTTTGGGTCCGGAATCATGTACCGCACATGGCCGTACCAGAAATGACTCCATTTGAAGTATGCCACCACTTGAAGCCAGACATCACCATGCTTCAACAATTTGGCTTCATGGCGCTTCTCGTAGTCCCAAATCGAAGAAATATTGCAAAAAACTAAGCTTGGAGCATGTTTGTTGGACAAATACACAACCTAAAAGGTTGGAGGCTCTATGACATTGACACCCAACATATCATCACCAGTCATGATGTTTTCTTTGAGCATCTGATTCATTAAGGATGGAAAGCCATGCGCTTGACTGCACCAGACATCATCGACTCATTCTTCCACTCATTTGTAGAATCAATCTTTGACAAAGCAACAGGCTATAGTCCACTCTCCACAATGGATTCTGCTAAGTGAAGAGGCGTTGCATGCAAGTTTGCCGCTCGTAGCTGACCACAACAAATGCATCGCCACTTATCAGGAGGCGGTTGTGTTACGCCATGGAAAACGCCATCTTGTGGTAACGCAAAATGGTGCGGCGGTGACGAGGTTGAAGAAGCATGTTACCATAATCAGACAACAACACTTCACGCGCCTCCTAGAGTAGTTGATGGATGAACTACACAAAGAAGATGAAGCAAAATGTGACATGACAATCACAGCATGCACGGTATATGCTGAGGATGATGAACTACATGCTCATTTCACAACACATCTAACAGTTCTCCTTTTAAAGACCTCATCTACACAATTCCCCGAGCCAAAGTTCCTGAAGGAAACATTGGCAGGTGAGCTTGCAAGAAAATGGAAAGCAGTACTAGATGCAAAATACAACATCCTTTTGAATTAGGGAACTTGGGGGGCAACAGAGATGCCATTTGGCACAAGGAGATATTGTGTGAAGTGGGTGTTCAAGGTTAAGATGAAGGTAGATGGAAGAATCGGCAAATTGTAAGTGCATCTCATTGAAAAGGGGTTCTCGCAACTAAAAGGCAAGGACATATTTGAAACATGCGTCCCTATCATCCGTTATACCACAACGTGCATCATGCTTGCCATTAGAACAGTCAAAGACAAGAAGGTACAGTAGTTCAACATTAAGAATGCCTTTCTACATAGAGACATTGATACGTTTGTCTGCATGAAGTAGCCGGAAGGGTATGATGAAGGCAACGGAAGAGTGTGAAAGCATGTCAAGAGCTTGTACGGGTTAAAGAACAATCCTCTTCTTCGGTACCCTAGGTTGCGAAGTATTGTTGAGTGATTGAACTTTCACCTATTGCCCTACAAGAATTGAATTTTTTACATCTTTAGGCTTTGAAAAAGCACAAAATATGCTACGTCCTTGTCTCTATCAATGATATCCTCGTCATCAACCCATCACCAGAATTCATCCATTAAACTGCTTTTGCAAGGGGATTAAAAGTCAACGTGACCTTGATGCCAAGTTTTGAGTTCTACATGTACATGTACATGAAATACAGTTGTTCCAAATACATAATGAAGTTGTCTCTACATTCTTGCGCAACCAAAACATTTCAAAAAATTGACGTCCCTCATCGTTGCGTGTCGAATCCCCTAACATAGCTCCCCCTTGGTCTGTTAAAGACCAAGGGGGAGCAATGGTACTGACTATCATAGCAGAGTCAGTTCTCTCATGCACGTTGCAAGTTGCACTCAAGCATAACTACACTGTGCGGTAAGTAATTTACAATGTGTCAGGATCTTGATCGCGCACTCGGGTACTTCTGTTCTACGCTTGATGAAAGGTTGGTCTTTGTCTCTTCAAGCAATTTAGAGTTGAGTTGCTATGTGGATGCGGATTTTGACAGTATAGTAAAGGACCACCTTAGCACCATAGTTTTTGTTTGTCTCTTTGCAAGAACGACTGTGTTTTTTATCAAGGAGGAAACCGGACATTTTCACACTCAGTTCGGCTAAAGCTGAGTATGTCGCGGCAATAGCAACAGCTTAGGAGGTCACCTAAGTCAGGAACCTTCTTCTTGACATTGATTTTCTATACCATGGTCCAACAACAGTTTACATTGACAAAAAACAGCCATTTTCCTTGTAAATTGTACAAAGTTCTAAGGGCAGACGAAGCACATTGACATCCGCGGCCACTAGATTTGCTCGAAGGTGATCGACCGCATGATCATCCTTAAGCACATTCTAGAAACAGCAAAAGTAACAGATTTTTGAACCAAAGTTGTCCCAAAAGACATTTATTAGGGGTGCATGGAGCAATGTGGGCATATGCATAGCAACCACTTGAAGAATTCCCTAAAGAAGGGTGACCTACGAGACACGTGGCACGTAAACACGCGCACCATTTCCATTAAAGATCTGTGTACACCCAAAATTAGAGGATTGTGCTTCATGTTGCAGGGCACAAGTTTTGCGTGGTATGCGTTAAGTTGGTGGTCCAATGCAAAGACCATCTAATGGTAATAGGCCAACGGCAGAGTCTCATTGACTGTCCATGGTGCCCATCTTAGATCGTTGAACGCAGGCATTCCACCCTTGAAGCAAATCAACCCATAGTGGCAAGACGCGCTGATGCCACCATTATACGGGAATGATTTTTTCCTTAAGATGCTTGTGTTACAAGTGACGATTGTATTGCTGGTTTTTTTGGTCAAGCTTAAAGAGTCAGTTTTTAAATCAAAGGAGCTTGCAAGGACCTTGGGAAATTTCTCAAGAAAAATTCTCGGGTTCAATGATGGATTTTCTTTCCGCATGAGAAAGCCAGATTTAACTTTGGCATATAGGTCCATGGGGGGAATTGACCCTAGAGCGACAAAATACAATGTGTTGTATGCATAACAAGGACATGCATGCCTATTGACCCAAACTAATAAGCAGTTGTGTAGTGTGATTACGCATTGTTGGGTTCATGGCTAGGTCCAGTCAGGGTGGGGCTATAACTAAGTAGGTAGTGTGGACCACCCCGCATCAGCTCCTATATCAGTACGACTCTACAACAGCATGGAAGGCCTAGAGTGGGGACATCTGTACATTAATGCATGCATACATGACACAACAATGCATCACAGAATTTATCCACGAGTCATCAATTACATGCATACTAAGAAGCGGGGCCCACTCTCCATAAGCACAACCATGCACAAACTTTGTTCTCACTACAAACACTACCACATGATTCTTTCATCCATGCATGGTTGTGCTTATGGAGAGTGGGCCCCGCTTCTAAGTTGTGCATTGTGGTAGGCATCCACAAAGTCTATGGATGCCTACCATAGGATTATTTCATCCATGCATTGTAGTCAACGTTGTCAATCCTTTCTCTTGTTGTGATCATCCGTGATTAGTCGTTCTAGATGCAAAAGATAGTGATTGCTTGCTCGATAACTTGCTTGAGGCCATTGTTGTAGTGAGAACAAAGTTTGTGAGGGGTAGGCAAAGTCGTGTGGTAACATCCTCCTAGCCATGGTCACCATGGTAATGGAAAACACCGGTCGGTAGGCTACTCGACTCTGATGGAAGTGGACGTCGCCAAAGAGAAAGGTACGGAACCCCTACTATAAGTGCAAAAACGTCAGGCACATCGCTTGAAATAATTGGAGCATGGAACGGGCCAAGAAGGGGTGATACTATAGAAAACCGAGTTTAAAAACGGAAGAGGGCACAAGTAATATGCGTAAATCTTGTTTGTAAGGAGCAATATACGTTGTACGATTTCAAATTTGAATGTCTTATATCATTATAGAGGGTTTCTAAGATCGTAAAATCTGACGAGATGTATAAGGAGGAAAAACTATTCATACTACAAAAAATTTAGCCTCGAGGATGCACAGTTTATAGAACGACATTGAGACTAATCGGTGAAGGACCTTTCCTTAACTTTATAATCAACAACATGGTTTGCAAGCTAAGTTTGCACACTAAAGCGGAGCGTTTGAAGGAAAAAGTATCGACGGGAGAAGATACATATGGAGAATCTAAGAACTACTTCAATTATAAGTGGGAGATTTATAGGATGTAACGGTCTTGATGTCTTCTCTTATGAGAGATTACAAAATCATGCTCAAACCACATTCTTCTACTGGCACAATCCACAAGTCCACAAAAATTGTGGCTTTGTCTACCTTGAAATCAACGATAGCAAACAACAACTTCCGCCTGCCGGATGGAAGTTGACAGCAAAAGCAGTAGAGGTAGAAGAAGTAGAGGAAGTCGCAAATGTCAAAAAGTGACACCTTATGTAGCGAATAACGCTCAATGTGGCCAAGCATTACATACTACGAGGAGCTTGTGCATGGGTCATACATCTTGAGCTAATAGAGGAAGTAAAAGTGGCGGCAGCTAACACATCATCCGCTTCATCAGCATCATTGGCATGAGCAAAGTTCGCAAAGTTTTACAAAAAGAAACATTATTTCAATAAACTCTCAACATGTGACTTCAGTTGTTGTTTGATTGAGTTTTTCGGCAACATTATCATCAATGGATGGATCAACATGGATGTAAAAAAGAGGTCGCAATCGTGTATTGATCGTTACCAACGAGCGTTTAAGAAACTCAAGTCTTTCGCGGATTGTGCAACTATGATCGGTGATTTGTACGGGGCGCAGCTGAAGTATCAGCATATCTTTCTGACCTCACTTGAAAAGAAAATGAGTGACATTAGAGAGACAACAAACAAGAAGAGGAAACCACTTTGCAAATCGCTTTGACCTAGGAGCTTGCCCTATAATTAACTTATCCAACAATCGACTACATTATGGCCACGGATGCATTAGAGCAAGCCATTTCCGCGATATTATGATAAGACCATGGTGAAAGCATAGAACTAGATTTCTACTTGTCTCAATAAATAGGAGATCTCAAAGAGAACTATGTAGTACACAAGAAATAGATACTGGCGCTCATGCGCATATTATAGACATGGGAATGCTAGAGTGTTGCTGATGCATCATCCGCACCAAACACTTGCTGTTAAAATATTTGAAGATGGAATTGAATCTGAATTGATGTCAAACCCGATGCTTGGATTTCCTTGAATCCAGATTCAACTGCAATGTTAAGTGTGCGTAGGCAAAATTGATGTGGCAAAAGCATTTAGCCAACGACATGATTTTACGGATGACGTGGCGATGCTACAGCTACAATGAAATCGATACCTCAAGCGACTATTCACACAAGGCTACGACCAACACAACATGTATGATAAAACTTAGTTCTGGTTTGATGCACCATATTCGTGACGACGCTTCACTTTCCAAGTGGTCGTTCCTCCGAACGACAAACTTTGCCGAGTGTTGCTCGAGGAGTGCCATGACATAGGAATAGGTAGGCACTTCGAAGTCAACAAGACACTAAAGAAATTGGCAATGAATTATTGGTGGGACGAGATGTAATCTGATGTGGCCAACTTTTACATCTTGCGACACCTGTGAGCAAAAAAATTGTTGTCGCATAAGGCCACCTGGACTTCTATAGCCATTTTCTATTCTGACGGAACCATTGGCAAAAATCTCCATGGGCTTTGTCATTGTATTACGGGTCTCACCCAAGGGATATGACACAATCATTGTGGTTCTCAAAAGGTTCTTAAAACTATCCCACTTCATCACGAGAATGACCATCGTCACCATCGAGGGAACATCACGATTGTTTCTAAACAACATCATGTAGCTACATAGTGTGCAAAGAATTTTCATGATCAACCAAGACGGTTGATTCACTAGCCGTTTTCTACGCAAACTAGTACCTCGCTACGGAAGCAAAACTTGACTTTCAACGGCATTTCATCCTCAAATTGATGCTCAAACCAAGCGGAAAAATCAGACGCTTGAACAACTTCTCAAAACACTATGCAGAACTCACAAGACAGATTTGGCACAAAGACTGCTGATTGTGAGAATCGCATCAAATTTGACAGTTTCTACCACAAAAAGGTAAAAATCTATTTGAAGTGGTGTATGACAAACTTACTACCACACCGACCGGACTACAAGGTCGTGGTATCATCCGTGCAATCGACATTTAATGCCAAGAATTTCCCACCCTATTGGAGGAAACACGGTAGACGCTCATGAAGACACAAGCAGCGATGAAGATAGCAGCTGACCGACATCGAAGTAATGACATCTTTACCGTTGGCGAAAAAGTCATCCACAGGTTTGTGAACATCAAGCTGTAAGGATCTGACCGTTTGAAGCTCTAAGCCTGATGGTTTGGCCTGTTTTACATCAAGCGCATGCAAACCCCTCTAGTTGCAAGACTTAAAATCCCTGACATTGTGCAAGTTTTTTTGCTGTTCCATGTTAGCGGACGCCAGCACTATTGAGATCTCGGAGAGGACTTCCCTGGCAGAGATGTCCCTCCTATGCCTCCAGGTCAATTTGACGAAGACAAGGAGTACGTCATTCAGGACATCTTCGGCCATTGACGACGAGGCAAGAGAGAATATCTCGTCAAGTGGCACGGTTATGACGCCGAGCATAAGACTTGGGAACCCTACGACAACCTGTGAGACAACGATCAAATCATGGACCTTTACTACCATCGTCTCTGGGCCACATCTATACACGTGCCTAGATGTCACGACTAAAAGCGGGGGAAGTGTTACGCACTCCACGTACACGAGTCTCTAATCTTTTTGAGTAAGCATTTATGTTATAACACAAACAACGTATCGCGTCACAAGAACCGCGATATTCACTCTGACGACTGAGGGCATATTGGCCAAATGCCTTGCCCATAGTTGACGTTCTCGACCCCTGCGAAAGCTTTAGCTATTTTTGGGAACTTACAATTAGAAGTGTCACGACCTTTCGGTTGACTCCTCGAAACAGTTAGATGAAATTTGGTTTAGAAAGATTCATCTAACATCTTCAATTTTGATTATTGAAGACCCCAAAATTCTCGGTGGACGTTCCCGAATCCGACCACTCACGACGCGACTCTGCACGCGTCGCTCGACAATCGACCCAATGACCCCGCCTATGTCATATTCGTAACTCGACACCTGTATATGTTTGTTCGATCATTCCGAAACTTATCATGAAGTAGAATTATCCTTGATGATATATTTGTGAAGTGTTCCAAATCCTAAGTTGTGTTTTTCCACACTTCTACCTGTTCACCATCTAAGCTACGTTCGGTGTAACACATTGGTCGAACTATTCATCTTACCATAACATGCGGCTGAAGATGGTTATATTGTGCTCCGCATGTTTTCCGAGTACATCTTGCACATGCGATCGGAATTTTGCGCTCTGTCGAGCTGCAGACCTCTCCCCAGGGACCACGTCGACACGCAAACGCTTTTTGGCTGGCCCCCACGTTTTTGCAGTCACTGCTGTCTGGGCGCTGATGCGGAAAGCTGTGCGTGAGAGAGAGCGTGGAAGACGTATTACGAAAGCGAACGATAATTGATCGTTCACACGGTTGGACTCTTGTGTCGGAGGTTGATCGCGAAAGAGAGACGAGCCCCTTGGGTCACTTTTCGCTGGACTGCCCGGCCCGACGACTAGCGGTGCGACAGTTAGAAGCCGAGCAGGATGTGCTGCAATCCTGCTGCAGCGAAACGAGACACAAACCGCAGCGTGCGCTCTTCGGTTGCGCCAATCGACTGCTTTGCAACGCATTGCACTGCATCGCCCTCACCCCCTCACCCCCTCACCCCGACCCCCTCGGACGCGGCGCGTTGAGGGTGAGCGGGTTTCTGGGCCGAGCGAATGGTTTGGCACCTTTGAGGATAACGCGCGTGCTTTCGACGGAACGGCTTTCCCGGGAGCTTCGGTTCTAAACCGAACGTTTTGTTTTTCATTTCCAGACGGTCATCGGTCGGAAGTTCCAACCGATCCAACGGACGAGGTTGTTC
>SZWC01035704.1:4101-16717 GCA_023375785.1 Penium margaritaceum | reverse complement strand
TGCCCAGTGAAGAGAATTCCACCTTTCATCTTCAATCCACTACCACTTGTTTTCGCATGTTTGCCACACATTCTTGGGGCGTCCCAGCGCAAAGAACCAGTTGTCTTCTGTTGGTTCGTGTGGCTTCCACCCATCGCGAGTGACGCCCCACGTTGGTGGTATAGGGTAGACGAGAGCATAACCACACGGCGGGCCTCCGAAGTGTCTGGAGACTTCTCCAGCACCTACGAAAGCGCCGGCGAGACGCGGTCTGTATGTTCCAGCAACCTGGTTGGCTTATCCGAAGCTAGGAGAGTTCCCTCGGTAGGTTGAGACCCGCGCACCCGGTGGACTGTACCGGTCCGACAACGAGACCAGATGGTTACAGTAGTGCTTCCGATGTTCGGAAAGCCGTTCGGGGTGTCTCGACACTGATTTTGAATGCGTCTAGCAGTAATCGTGTTTCCTCGGTGGTCGAGACCTGGGCACTCGGAGAGTTATTCTGGCGCCTCAAGGAGACCACCTTTGTTGTTCACGTGGTCTATGCAGTGTGCTCTCCTCGCTCACTTGTTTAGGCTTAGCAAGGGTGACGGGGCTGGTGCGGCCAGCCGTCGACGCTCTTACGGAAGTTTCCCAGTGGCTCACTTGTGAACTCTCCTCGTTCTTTCATGTATCGCACTCCAGACTTGACCAAATTCTTGTCAGGTAACAGTACACCCACACCCACAGCTCACGTTTGTGTTTGTATGGGCCTGCATGCCCTGATTAGGATCAATTTGTTCCAGGTTACACCAAAAGCCGTGCCGAGAGATTCATTAGTGGTATTGTCCTAGCGATGAAGATAACCGATTTGTGAGTATTCCCCATATAAACACGTGTCAGGTAAAATGTTCATGCAGATGTAGTTGATGTCACCTTCCTTCTCTTTACGTCAATTACTTGACAGATGTGTGTGTCATGCATAAACCTGAGAGAACAGCTCCTAGTAATGCTGTCACTAGCGTGGCAACACAAGCCAGCTAGCTGACTCACTAGCACACACAGGTGGAAGTGAGAACAGCAAGGGGTTGGCTAGGGACACAAGCACAAGTTTCAGAAGCTGCAAAAGCTGAAACATGCAGAGAGAGATGACAACTGAGGTCTGGCCAACCTAAATAGTGCCACGGACCTAGTGGATGCACACACACACACACGGCGCACAACGGCGCTATTTTCTAGCAGGACAAAACAGTGGCAAAAACACAGTTTTGGTCACAATTCCTTGCAGACACGTCAGAACGACGAGCCGTTTGAACCAGAACGGCCNTGAAAGAACAGCTCCTAGCAATGCTGTCACTAGCGTGGCAACACAAGCCAGCTAGCTGACTCACTAGCACACACAGGTGGAAGTGAGAACAGCAAGGGGTTGGCTAGGGACACAAGCACAAGTTTCAGAAGCTGCAAAAGCTGAAACATGCAGAGAGAGATGACAACTGAGGTCTGGCCAACCTAAATAGTGCCACGGACCTAGTGGATGCACACACACACACACGGCGCACAACGACGCTATTCTTCTAGCAGGACAAAACAGTGGCAAAAACACAGTTTTGGTCACAATTCCTTGCAGACACGTCAGAACGACGAGCCGTTTGAACCAGAACGGCCACGTTGACAAGATCTACATCCTGATAGGCTGCACGCCTACGTGCTCTGACACAGCACGAGTCCACGAAATACGGAAGTCTTCTAGGCGCCCGTCGCCACCGGCTGCCGGCATGCTGCCGCCGTTGCCAGTCTCAGGGATCTGCACGTGAATGGACATGAGCCGAGGGGTCACCGTAAGCTGTGTACGACACACACAACACTCCTCCATGATCGGAGGGCGAAACACATCCATACACATGCAGACAATAACGCTGTACAGAGCAGGAAACGCACAGCCGCTGCAAGCAGTAGGCACAACACATACAAGGTGGCACATGAGGAATCAACCTGCAACAGGGGTGGGGCAGAGTCCAACGCAATGATTGGCCGCATGAAACATCGAGCGACCCAGAGCCTTAGTCAGAAAACACGCGCACTGCCTGTCAGTGCTCACGTGGATGACTCGGATCCTAGCACGATCAACCAGGTCACGCACGAAGTGATGCTCGATATTGATGTGCTTTGTGCGTACATGGAATACACCTGAGTTTTTGGCGATGGCCTCCGCGCTCATGTTGTCATACTGGAGAACAACGGGGGGAATGGACTGACGCAGTTCACACAACAGACGGACGAGCCAGACACATTCCGCCGCACCGGCGCCTAGGGCAACATACTCTACCTCAGCAGTACTACGTGCGATACAGCCCTGCTTCCCACTTCGCCAGGACACTACAGTGCCTCCAATGAGGAAGATGTAGCCGGTGCGGCTTTTGCCATGTGGACTCCACGCCCAGTCCCTGTTTGTGTACCCATTGAGCACAACAGACACGTGCTCGCAAAAGCACAGGCCAAAGCGTGTGGTGGACAAAATGTAGCGCACACACCGGACTGCGGCCTCCAGTGTTCGCAGGCGCGGAGCCTGTGAGAACTAGGCGAGCAGGTTGACAATGAAGGCAATGTCGCGCCGTGTCGTGGTGGCCAAGTACATGACCGAGCCGATGACTCGCAGGTACAGGGTCACATCAACTGGCTCCCCTAGGTTCGCTGGGTCATCGACATTCAGAGCGGCGTGCCCCTCAGGGGTCATGGGCGTGGAGGCCGTGCGGACGGCCATGAGGAGGTCGGCAAAGCGCTCCCCCATGGTCTCTTTGTAGCGTCCCTGATGGACACGGAGTGTGCGATGAACACGGTCACGCACGATCTCCATCCCCAAAAAGACAGAGGTCTCACCAAGATCCTTCATCTTGTAGGCCGAGGAGAGAACGGCCTTGGCAGCATTCACTGCTCCTAGGTCGGGCGAGGCGATCAGAAGATCATCCACGTAGACGAGGATGGCAGCGAGTGGTGCTGAGGACTGTGAGATGAACAGGGATGGATCACCATCACTCTGAATGTACCCAGCACATCTCAGCGTGCTGGTGATCTCCTGCTTCCAGCAGCGCGGTGACTGCTTCAGGCCGTACAAGGCCTTCCGTAGCCGGTACACGCGACCGGTACCATCCTCAAAGCCAGGTGGCTTGACCATATAAATCTCCTCCTCAAGATCCCTATTTAGGAAGGCGTTGTTGACATCCATCTGATGGAGTTCCTAGTCGTGCTGTGTCACCTGGCTCAAGAACGTGAGTGTGGTCGTCATCCGCCCAACTGGGGCAAAGGTCTCGGTGTAGTCCACACCAGGGACCAAAGAGAAGCCCTTTGCTGTCAGGCGCGCCTCGTAGCGCTCCACAGTGCCATCTGGCTTAAGCTTCTTGCGTAGAACCCACTTGGCCTGGATGGCCTTGCGGTTCTTTGGCAAGTCCACCAGCTCAAAGACGCCGTGCTCGCGGATGGCATCAAGCTCAGCGTGGCAGGCAGTGTGCCACTGCTCAGCATCAGGGGCCGACAAGGCCTCAGGCAGGCTGGTGGGATCAAGAGCTAGCACTGGTGCACTCCGTGTAGCCAAGGCATATGCTGCAGAGGGAGGGTCGATCGTCACCATGGACTCAGCGGCGTCACGAGCAAGACTCAGCGGCGTCACGCACTCATGAGCAAGTAGTGCTGCATCAGTGGTACAGCCAGGGTGAACCTCAGGAAGGCCGTGTGCACTCAGGCCGAGGACCTTTGTGCCCGGATCACCGCTGGCAATGCTGCGCCTGGGGCGCGGGCAGAGACGTCCACCGGGTGCCCGTGTGTAAGGGTCCGACGGGGCAGGGGCAGTGGGCGCTACTGAGTCACATGCCGGTGTGGACCGCACGGCAGGCGTGCCACTCGAGGCTGGCGTAGCATCACCAGCCACGGCAGACGCAGGCGCGTCTGTGACCGGAGACAAGGACAGCTCAGCGCCAGACACGGATGCGGACGCAGGTTCAGACTGAGCTTCAGGGTCAGACTCAGTCTCAGACGCAGAAACAGACGCAGGATCAGACTGAGCTTCAGGATCAAACTCAGTCTCAGACGCGGAAACAGACGTAGGATCAGGCAGAGCCACAGACGCGGAGGCAGACTCGGACGCAGACGCAGACACGAGCGAGTGCGGAGAGTCAAGGGCAGAGGAGCGAGCCACAGATGGGACGGGGCTGGGGGTGCCGGTGGGCACAACCGCTGGGGACAGCCCCGGGGGTGCCGGCGACGGAGTGACCGCACTGGACGATGGCACTGTGCCAACCGGACCAGGAGCCTCCCCCACACGACGGGGACCGGAACACCCAGGGGCATGAGCAGCACGCAGAGTGTGGATGCGAGCAAGATTGCGGAAGGCGAGATGCTCGAAGAACAGAGCGTCACGGGACTCCACGATGCGGCGGCGCTCGGGGTCCCAGAACCGCCAGGCCTTTAATCGCGGGGCGACACCAACGAAGGCGCAGAGGCGGCCCCGCGGAGAGAGCTTGCTCCCCTGCTGCTCTGGCGTGAACTAGACACAGGCAAGGGAGCCCCAGACATGGGCGAGGCGCAGGTCCGCTCGACGCCCATACCACAACTCGTACGGCGTGTGGTGACCTGGGAGGGGACCGTGGGGAATGCGGTTCCACACCCAGGTCATGTATGCCATGCCCTCAAAGGCAAAGGCTTCAGGCATGGCACTGTCGGCGCGCATGGCGCAGACCGCATCCTCCATGGTGCGGTTCAAGCGCTCGGAGACACCGTTCTGCTTGGGGGGAGCGGGAGCAGAGAGGTTGTAAAAGACACCGAGCTCGGTGAAGGAGCGTGCCATGTCACCGAGGTACTCGCCGCCACGGTCCGAGCGAAATGTCTGAAGGCGGTGGGGAGACTGTCGTTCAGCCATGACCAGTCAGATGCGGATCGCAATGGCTGCATCGCTCTTCTGATGTAGGCTGTAGACCTAGCGCATGCGCGTGAAGTCATCAGTCAACGTCAGGACATAGCGACCGTGGTCTTCCTAAAACTGGACAGGGAGCAAATCCATGAGGTCGGAGTGGACAAGTTCCAAGGGCCGACGAGCCCTAGAGACAGACGCCGGATAAGTAGACCGGTGCATTTTTCTCTTAGCGCAAGCCAGACAGTCGGTCGTGGGTGGCGCCTCGAAGGACGCTGCATTTAGACCAAGAGCATGCTGAGTGCGGACCAACCTATCGACAGCCCCCATGTGCACATGACAAAGACGTCGATGTAGGAGGCGCTGGTGTTCGGGGTACAGAGCACCAGCGATGAAAACACGGGCAGCGAAAGAGGGAGGCAAAGGGGGTGCACTCGTAGAGCGCCCAGCAATGTGATACAGATCATCGACGATCGTCCCACTGAGGACGGTCTCCTCGGTGTCGTGTACAAAGATGCGAGCATCGGGAGCCGTGTGCGTGACACCGAGGCCCATCTTGGTGCAAGCACGGACAGACAGCAGGCTGAGTTCCAGATCAGGGACAAAAAGGACGTCGGAGATGTATACAGGACCAGCTGGCCCAGTGAACTGCATAACCCCAACACCCTGGACAGGGACCTCATGGCCAGCTGCAATGCGAACAGAGCAAACAGCGCCAACGGGATGCAAGACGACAAAGACGTCACGACGACACGTCATGTGATGGGTGGCACCAGAGTCCACGACCCATGTGGCATCTGTGACCCGTGTACAAGGGGCAACGTGGCACTCGGCGACGAAACAAGGCGCGGCAGCAGGTCGCTCAGCAGGCGATACGGCAAGGCGAGGAACGGAGCAGACATGAGACGTATGCAACCAAGACGTGTCATCGGGTCCGTCACGCGCACACGGCTAGGCATGGGGACCACCACAGACATCACCACGCAACGACACAGACAGTCCACAGGCAGTAGAACCCCTCGACTCAGTCAACTCACTCGCAACTCCCTGAGATGAGCGTACGGCGAGAAGCTAGTGAAGCTCGGCGATCGTCCGGTCGCGCTCGGCGAGCGCCTGGTCGCGAGGATCAGCAGAGGAGCCTGCTGTGGCAGCGGACTCCTCTGGGACGGCTGCGGTAGTGGCAGCCGAGCGTGCGGTCGCACCGCAAGTCTGGCGCATGCGCGCCTCATGCGCCTGCTGCAGGCCACGGGTGACCCTTGCCCAATCCAGTGGGCATCCCGTCAGACGAGTGCAGTCGGGATAGCGATGGTCACCACCGCAGTTGAAGCACATGAGGCGACGTCCCGTCGTGCTGCTAGAGCCGCTGCTACTACCGCCGCTGCTGCTACGGCTGACACTGCCAGTGCTGGTGCCGCTGCTGGTCCCGCCGCTGGAACCACCACTTGACGCTCCGCGAGCCTTCTTCCCCTGCGCTGGAGCCGTTGTTGCTGTAGACGGAGGGGTAGGCGACACGGCGGCAACTGCAACTAAAGCGGTGCTACGGCGAGCACGGTTCGCGGCGTCCATGCCTACCACATCCACAAAGTGGAGAGTGACCCAGCGCAGCAGGGTCCCGTCGCTCGCCATGTCACGAAGCAGCGTCTGGTCGAAGTTGCTGAAGACGCGCGCGTAGTCGGGGTGGATGCCGTAGAGGATGATCTGGAGGGTGAAGTTTTGCGCAAGAGCGTCGTCCCCAAGATCCTCGTATAACTCGATCGCCCGGCGCCAGTAATCGGCTGCGGACTCCTGAGTAGTCTGGCAGAGGGAGTTGAAGTCGGCGAGGCGCTGGGAGGTCAAAGCCAAGGTAGCGTCCTCAAACAGAGTGACGGCCAGTGCCCATGCCGCGCAAGGGTTAGCTCCTGAGCTGGTCAACGAATCGCCAAGGAACCGACTGAAGTCCTTGGTGAAGTCCAGGGTGGCCTTCATCAGGCCGGAAGCTGCGCGGACTGCCATGTGTGTCTGAGCGGGGTCAGACGCCTGATATGGTGTGAGGTAGTAGGGGAGGACTCCCTCGCTCATGGCCGACATGCGAAAGCGTGGCTCCCAGGACTTGAAGTCGTTCTCAGTCCGGAAGACGGGCGGGTCGGACTCAAACCACTTGGGTGGCTTGACCATCGGCAGGGCAACGGCCAAAGCCTCTGCGGGGCCAGGCATCGAGAAGGCAATTCCCTTACCCAAGCGAGCCCGCAGATCCAGCTCCTCAAAGCTCAGTGGGCGGCGAGATGAGCTCGTGTCAGCGTTGGAGCTGGAGTTGGTGCCCTGGAGGGCTGCATTAGCCTCACGCGCTCTGCGACGCACCTCCAGGCGGATGAGACACGCTCGGAGCACCTCTTCCTCGCCCTCCTCGTCAGAGTCAGAGAGGTTCTCTACGACTTCATCACCATTACCGCCGTGGGTAAGGTGGTCCTCGCTCGGGTCAGTCGACGGACGCTGCTGCTGCTGCTGGGGCAGCAAGCCCCTGATCATATCCTGTAGTTCGACCACCTACCTCGTCAAGGTATCGCGGCTCACCGCCTGTAGGTCTGCCAGTGCGCGCACTTGGCACGCCGATGTAGTCGGGCTCGACTGCCGTTGCTGCTGCTGTTGCAGCGGTGGCTGCTGGTGTTGTGGCGGCGGTTGCTGCTGTCGCTGCTGCTGCTGCTGTAGTGGCTGCTGTTGCTGTAGTGGCGGCTGCTGTTGCTGCTGCTGCAACTACTGCTGCCGTTGTGGTGATGATGTCGGTGGTCGACGTTGACCGTTGACGGCGTTGTCCACGGCAGCTGCGTCAGCAGCCATACAGGATGAGGTTTGCTCCGGCATGGCAACCGGTTTTCTCCCCTGTTTTCCCCTCCGCGGAAGTCCTCCGCGGAGCGTCTCCACGGATCTGTCTTTCCGCGGAACTTCCTCCCCGCGGAACTCCTCCGCGGAGCGTCTCCACGGATACCTTCCGCGGTGAACTTCACCGCGGAAGCTCACTGCGGATCACCGCGGATGACCGCGGAGTACCGCGGTTTACCGCGGTTCACCTTCAATGACCGCGGTCACCGCGGTCGCGCCGGTGTAGAATATGGCGGGCTGCTGAGGTCCGCGGTCGACACGTTCCACACCCGCAACTCCGCGGTCACAAGTTCGCGGCGAGCAGCGCCGATGTTTTCCTGAACGGCCGTGGAGGTGGAGTTGCGCGGAGGTGGAGCTGCGGCGGAGCTGCGCGGATCCGCGGAACACCGTGGATCTGGACTGGCAACGTCACCGCGAGGTGGAACGCCGAGTGCCTCCATGGCACTCGACGCGTGTTCCGACGCGGTCGCACGATTGCCGCGCCTGCTGCGGATGCTTTGTCACCGCGGAACGACCGCGGAACGATCGCGAGTCGACCGCAAAACGACCGCGGATTTTATAAAAAACGGTCAAAGTGGTGGTGGGCCCTCCTAGAACCTTCCGCCGAGATCGTGGGCACTGCTGCTGCTGTTCCTTAAGGCAACGTCTGCGGTTGCTCTCGACTTCTTCGACTGTTGCGTCTCTGCTGCACAGCTATGCAAACACTGGCTCGCTGGCTCTGATGCCATGAGAGAACAGCTCCTAGCAATGCTATCACTAGCGTGGCAACACAAGCCAGCTAGCTGTCTCACTAGCATACACGAGTGGAAGTGAGAACAGCAAGGGGTTGGCCATGGGCACAAATACAAGTGTCAAAAGCTGCAAAAGTTGAAATATGCAGAGAGAGATGACAACTGAGGTCTGGTCAACCTAAATAGCGCCACGGACCTAGTGGATGCACACACACACACAGAGCGCACAACGGCACTGTTTTTCTAGCAGGACAAAACAGTGGCAAAAACACAGTTTTGGTCACACTTCCCTGCAGACACGCCAGAACGACGAGCCGTTTGAACCATTGCGACCACGTCGACAAGATATCCATCCTGGTAGGCTGCACGCCTACGTGCTCTGACACGGCATCAGTCCACAGAATACGGAAGTCTTTTGGACGCCCGTCACCACTGGCTGCCGGCTTGCTGCCGACGTTGCCAGTCTCAGGGATCTGCGCGTGAATGGACATGAGCCGAGGAGTCATCGTAAGCTATGTATGACACAAACAACAAAACCGTCGCTTTCATTTCGCACGAACAATACCTTTGCATCCTAGCGAATGAACGCATGGTTTGGACATTTCAAAAATGATGTTATGTTCATTTTAAGGTTGCAAGTAGCATACATGTGGATGCTTCATAACATGATACAATCTAGTGACGCCCTTAGTTGCAGCGTGGCTGCATGGAATACGAATGTGTACCTCTTCTGATGAAACTGCCTGTCAAGTGTTATCCAGAGTACACATGGAAGATCTTGTGGTTGGATGTTACTTTGGTCTTTTGCCGTTGTGTAAGCTAATGCAACCATTGGTTGGACAAGTCTCTGAACACACTCTTCATGCTTTTCGCATCTCTCCACCCCCCACATCCAATTCATCACTTCCACCTTGATCACAGTCATGTCTCACGAGTGACTACACAAGGAAAATTCAACAGCACACACGGAGCAAGTACATTTCATGAAATGCATCAGCACTTTTCTCTTGAGACAATCACATCATACCGTACTGCCCCTTACATTCGACAATTTCTTCGAACTGAATTAAGTGACTGTTATGTTCGACAATAATTTTCAGCCTTCTAGTTTTAGACCTGTTTCGTCCAAAGCTCTTGGGTTTTTTTTCTGCCTGAATTTCGTCGAAATCTCCGTTCACGTTCCTGGCCTGTCCCTAGAACTCCGGTTTTCAAGTCTTCGAATTTCAAGGAGGGAGAGCGAAGTTACATCTTGCTGCTCGCTCCGCACGCAGTCGCGCAGCTCGTCTCGCGTTTCGCAACCTGCCACGTCCACGTGACTTCCCCACCATCGCAGGATTGCGCGCGGAACGTGGATATTTCACCTTCTGCCCGCAGTCCTTAGAACAGTTCGCTGAGGCTGAAACCGTGTGTAGAGAAAATAGAATTTCGCATTTTTTAGAGTGATTCTTCCAAAAGACCAGAATTATTAAGGTTCTTGAATGGTCGAAGGAAAACAATTGTTTTAGTCGAATGTATGGGGCACTACGGTATTGGGAGTATGAAGTGGACTGGGACTGAACACTCCTCTTAGTCCTCCCCTTTTCACCTCAGGTGGGAGGGGTTCAATCCCATAACAAAACCAGACTGTGAGGCAACAGGTTACGAAGTTCGAAGCGCTTCGCGGAAGACGTCAAAAGATCCGCAACGACATCCAGCACGACTTTGGAGAGGACGTGGCGATCTTCCTTTCGTCGTGGGAATCGCGCGTGCCAATACCGGCAGATAATGTGCTCTTCAAGAGG
Organism: Penium margaritaceum; assembly: GCA_023375785.1. Taxonomy (NCBI): domain Eukaryota; kingdom Viridiplantae; phylum Streptophyta; class Zygnematophyceae; order Desmidiales; family Peniaceae; genus Penium; species Penium margaritaceum. The sequence continues at coordinate 6,491 of SZWC01035704.1, read as the reverse complement.
GGGTGTGGATTCTCCAGCGTGGCAGGACCGAGAACGAGGAGCGCTGCGGGTCAGCGATCAGCGGACCAGGAGGCGACTCCGACGAAGTCGCGTGGCTGCTTCGGAAAGCACGCTGCAGCAGTGAGGCAGCAGAGGTCGGACTGGTTTCGAAGGACATGGCATGTGCGCATCAGCTGAGCGATGCACGACAGTCTCCAAATCGGGATGTATGCGCTGTACGCACCTGATGTGGATACTGGCGCAGCGGGGATGACGTGGGAAACGAGCAAGAAGTCACAGCAGCCACGACAGGGTACCAGGCATGCTCGCCTGCTGGCCCAAGGGGTTGCCTTGGCGTCCGACGGGTGCAGCTGGTCGAATGGTCAGCGCTGGAGTATAGAACTAGCCTGAACTCACTGTCCTAGGTAGTCACGACTCCAGCTTCCAACCACACGTTTCTTCCTCTTCAACACCTCAGCAACCAACCATGGCTGCTCTCACCGCCTCGTTCCTTGGCCAGACTGCGGCTCTTGCCGCTCAGGTCGGCAAGGCCGATGCCCGCGTGACGATGAGGAAGACCAAGGTCGCGGTGGACAGCCCCTTCTTCGGCCCTGGCCGCCCCAAGTTCCTGGGCCCCCTGTCCGGCGAGACCCCCTCTTACCTGACCGGTGAGTTCCCCGGCGACTACGGCTGGGACACCGCCGGTCTGTCCTCGAACCCCGAGACGTTCGCCAAGAACAGGGAGCTGGAGGTGATCCACGCCCGCTGGGCCATGCTCGGTGCTCTCGGCTGCATCTTCCCCGAGCTGCTCGCCAAGAACGGCGTGGAGTTCGGTGAGGCCGTGTGGTTCAAGGCCGGCGCTCAGATCTTCTCCGAGGGCGGCCTTGACTACCTCGGCAACCCCAGCCTGATCCACGCCCAGTCCATCCTGGCCATCTGGGCTTTCCAGGTCATCCTCATGGGCGCCGTTGAGGGCTACCGCGTTGCTGGCGGTCCCCTCGGTGAGGTTGAGGACCCCCTGTATCCCGGCGGTGCCTTCGACCCCCTGGGTCTGGCTGACGACCCCGACACCGCCCTTGAGTTGAAGACCAAGGAGATCAAGAACGGCCGCCTCGCCATGTTCTCCATGTTCGGCTTCTTCGTCCAGGCCATCGTCACCGGCAAGGGCCCCCTCGAGAACCTGTCCGACCACTTGGCTGACCCCACCGCCAACAACGCCTGGGCCTATGCCACCCAGTTCGTCCCCGGTGCTTAGATGCTTTGTTGTGTAAATTCTTAAATTTCATATAACTAAGCACTTACGTTCCACTGCTAGTGCCGTTCAATTAGCACAACCTGTGCTGTTTCCACCCAAGTCATGTAACTTTGGACCGGAGCAGAGCCCTTCTACAGTTGATGTGAATGTGGAAGTTTGTAAATGAATGTACCAACGACTGACATTGCTGCTGGAAATTCCACTGCTTTCTCTCCTAGCAATGGTCTGCCGCTGCTTCTTCTGCTCTTGTGCTGCTGCCTTGTTCCTTGTGGTGGTCGTGGTGGTAATGGTGCTACCGCTGCTTCTACTGCTGCCGCTACTACTGCCGCTGCTTCTACTACTTCTACTCCATCTACACTGCTGTACCTTTCCTACAGCGGCAGAAGCAGTTCTACCGCAGCAGAAGCAGCAGCAGCACCAGAACCACCATGGGAATTTCGAGGCATAAGTCAGGTGCAGGGGAAGTTTCGAATCAAAAAGGAAGCTGGGACTTGGACGGAGTTGCCTGGGCACTTCTTTCAACAGGAGCATGAGGATGGGATTGTATGGTCTGTTCCTACCATAGAAGAGGAGTCTGGGTACGGGATGAGGGTATGGAGTCGCCTGGCATCGTTCCCTTGAAAGCTGAACTGGCATTCAAGTCCCAACCTCCTGGGTCGGCGTTTGCATGGCCTCCTTTACTCAAAGCAGATGCGGACAGACAATCCCCAGGCCATTCATTACCGTCCCACACAGACCCAGACTATTCAAGACCCTCACACGCACTCATATTGTTCCAGACCACCAAGTGTGAGATGTGGAGCCGTCCACGAATTCGCCATCCTCCAGTGGATACATCTGATGACAATTCCATGAGCTACAGTACTCCTCGGCTGCCTCAGCACCATATGCCAAGGTCACACAGTGCGCAGCCTGTTGGTCATCTTCAATCCATTTGTGGATAGAGTTAAAGCGGGTGGGAAGCTTGCCCCCAGCTCAGCACAACCACCGGCGGAATCATGTACCAAAGCCATGTACTGGAAGTATGTCAAAGAGGCATGCCATGGCGACATGCCACAGAGACGCTCAGCACAAAAGCTCGCAGCACATAGACTTGGTCCTCGAACTTGGAATCCACTTCTCATAAGCCCATCCTGTTTTGAAGTGTGTCTATTGC
>SZWC01035703.1:2747-16720 GCA_023375785.1 Penium margaritaceum | reverse complement strand
TAAGTGGTGTGGCTTGTGAGAGGGCTGACTTGCCCAAGCTCTAGCTCTATATGTACTCCACCATTTTGAGTGATTGAACAACCATTCTTCAGCACAAGTGATGCCCTTCCAATCACACATGCTCTCTACTCCAAGGCTCCCTCTCTCCTCAAGTTCCAACACCAAGGACATACACAGAACATAACAAACTCTCCCTTGCACCTACGTCCATCTGCGGCTAGATTCCTGTTGCGACCATGGGCCTAGCGATATCCGTCACCTGTGAAATAGGCCGCCCGTTCAGCCCTCGTCTGCTCCGCTAACCTTCCTGATGCCCGGTGCCCCTGCCATGTACGGATCCCTGTCCAGCGGCTCCGTCAGGAAGTCCGTGAGCATCTGTTTGGTCGCAATATAGTACTGATCCACCACTCTCTTGGCGACGAGGTTTCCTGTCTAGTGATAGCGGATGTCGATGTGCCTAGTCTGCCTGGAGAGAGTGTCCTTGAACGCGATGTCCATCTCGCTCTGGTTGTCGACGTCGACGACCGTGGCCTCCTTTTGTGGTGCGTGCATCTCAGCGTGCAAGTTGCGTAGCCAATGCGTCTCCTTGTATACTGTTGGATCTGGAGGAGAGAGGGAGCCTTGGAGTAGCGTGCATGTGTGATTGGAAGGGCATCACTTGTACTGAAGAATGCTTGTTCAATCACTCAAAATGATGCAGTACATATAACGCTAGAGCTTGGGCAAGTCAGCCCTCTCACAAGCCACTCCACTTAGCCATGGAGGCTAAGGCTCACACACTAGAGTCCATAATCTCACACAAGGGAGGAAATCAGCCTAGATATCAGGCTGACAACTCACATACGACCTAGAGAGGTAGAAAATGCTCTCATGGCACACTCCTAGTGGTCACATAACCCACAAACCCATGGAGAATTGCGATGTGTCCATGGCTAGCACACAAGGATCTCACGTCACCTAAAAAGTAAAGAGATACCCTTTATCCTAGTCAGTACACTCTGACAAGGCAATCCTAAGACCAAGGACCTTTTTGGATATTTCTCCCATCAGGTCTTCACCCTAGACCTCTTGCCTTTTTCTTTTCTCACGCTAAGGCATGGAGCCATCGCCCATGGTCACCTGGATACTGGCGGTCAATGACCCTAAAAACTTTGAAAATTCATATCTCTTTATCCGACCGTTAGATGCACCTCAAACTTTGACCATAGACATTTTTCTACCTGATTTTTGCAATAGTGAAGTCCGATTGATGATCGAAGCAGGCATCTGGAAGCTTCCGGGAACTTGCTCTTGTAGACCTGAAACTGAGCCAGATGGCTCTTTTTCCAACAATCCCCCACTTTGCAGTAGTCAGAGTGGGCTAAGTCCACATGCCTTCATGCAGATTTGCTACTTCTCACGGGTCAATGGCTTGGTGCAAAAATCAGCGACCTGCTTGCTGGTTGGAGTAAACTCCAACTTGATAGCACCCTCTTGCACCATGTGCCTAATGAATTGATCTGTGATGACAATGTGCTTAGTGCGTGTATGGTGCTCAGGATTCTTGGCGAGTGCGATAACGATCTGGTTGTCGACGCGCACAGGAACTAGAACTGCTGCACTCCCACTCATCTCTGCCATGAGACGCTGAGGCCAAACTGCTTCCTTGGCTCCAAAGCTGAAAGAGACGTACTCCGCTTCTATGCTCGAGGTGGCCACGACCACATGCCACTTTCTGCACCAGCTGATGGCCCCACTATTCATGAGGAACACATGTCCAGAGATGGACTTACGGTCCTCAGGATTTGAAGCCCAATCTGCATCTGTGTAGCCGATGATGTTATTGTCGTTGCCGTTGCCGTTGTAGGTGATGCCGATGTTGATGGTTCCCGCAAGGTAGCGGAAGATCCGCTTTATTGCTTTCTGGTACTCCGGTCCGGGATTAGCCATATGCTGGCTCACAACGCTCATAGCCTGTCCGAGGTCTGGTCTAGTTGCCACCATCAAGTATATAAGACTGCCGACGGCGCTCTTGTACTTCTGCCGCTCGGCTACATCTGCTTCTCCGCTGAAGCTTACGAGGTATTTCCGTGTCTCCAGCGGCGTGCAAATGAGTTTTGCCTCTGTGATGCCGAACCGCTGCAAGACATCCTTGATGTAGTGGCTGTGCTGCAATGATAGAGAGCGTGATTTGCGGTCATGCATAATCTGGATAACGAGGAAGTATGCCGCGTCCTCGCGATCAGACATCTGGAAGCGCTCTTGCATGGCCTCCTTAAACTCTTGCAGTACAGACATGCTGTTGGAAAGGAGGAGCATTTCATCCACATAGACAATGATAATGAGGATCTCATGCTCATGCTGCCAGCGATACACTCTGTAGTCACACTCGCTGCGCTCAAACCCCATGCATTGCCACGCCGCATCCAACTTCTGCTTCCAAGCACGCGACGCTTGCTTGAGGCTGTAGAGCGACTTTTGCAGCTTGCAGACCAGGTGCTACTGGCCATCCATGATAAACCCCTCCGGCTGTTCCATGTAGATCTCCTCCTCCAAGTCACCATTCAAGAATTCTGTCTTGACATCCATGTGGTGAACCTCGAAGTCCTCAGCTGCTGCATAAGAGAGGAGGGTACGCACGGAGGCAAACTTTGGAAAAGGGACAAAAGAATCTGTGTAGTCGATGCCCTCCCGCTGTGAGTAGCCCTTGGCGACCAGCCTCGCCTTCAACTTCTCCAGATTACCATCTACTCCTCGCTTCTTCTTGAACACCCACTTGCACTTAATCACCTTACGTCAAGATGGACGCTCAAACAGCTCCCACGTGCCGTTGTCCAGCTGCGATTGTATCTCCTGCTGTACGGCTTGTGCCCAATCTGCTTCATCCGGTGCAGCCATGGCCTCCTTGTATGACGTTGGCTAATCTGAATCCGTTGCAACTGCAACGTTCAGATGTTCTGGTTTCTACAGCATCCACAAATGGTTGCGCTCACCAGGCTTGTAACGCATTCTAAGAGGGTACCTGCGATCTGGGGCTGGAGAGTTAGCGGGCGGCGCGCGCGGTACTGCTGGCACAACTGCTAGTGCTGGAGGTGCTACATCTCCCTACTGCGCTGCTGCTGAAGAGGCTGTTGTATCTGCAACCACTGTCACAGTAGAGGAAGGATCAAAAGAGACTGGGTCTGGAAGGATTTGTGCTCCCACTGTCTCGTTAGCAGCTGGTTCTGCTCCTTTTTCACAGACAATGTTGGTGCCAATGACGTTGCTCTTGTTGAATACAACATCCATGTCCATGATGACGTGGCCTGTATCCCTCTTGTAGAGGCGATAGGCCTTGCTTGCCACATCGTATCCAATCATCAGCATCTGTACACTCTTTACGTCCCATTTCTTCCGTTTCTCCTTGGGCACGTGCATGTGCGCCAAGCTGCCAAATGCTCAGAGATGACCCACGCTGGGTTTCTTACCGAACCACACCTCGTACGGCGTCATCTGCTCCAGCGCCTTAGTTGGACTACGGTTCCTGATGTAGACCGTAGTGCTCACGCCTTCTACCCAGAAGTCGTAGGTAAGGCGAGCCGCGTGCAGCATGGAGCGCACCGACTCCACAATAGTACGGTTGGCGCGTTCAGGTACACCATTCTGCTGCGGTGAATACGGCGCGGTATGCTGTGCCTTGATGCAAGCTGCTGCGAGGTAGTCCTCGAACTCCTTGCTCAGGTACTCTCCACCGTGGTCGCTGCGCAACGCCTTGATCTTCTTGCTAGTCTGGTTCTCCACCATGGCCTTCAACTCCTTGAACATGTCAAAGCACTGGTCCTTGGAAGGAAGGAAGTACATAGAAGTGTAACGGCAGAAATCATCAATGAAATAAAGGAAATACCTAGAGCCTCCAAAGCTGTGGGTCTACATTGCTCCGCACAAATCCGTGTGGACCAGCTCTAACAACTCCTTCGCATGCTCCCCTGCTCCAGAGAACGCTTCCCGGTGCTGTTTCCCCTCCAAGCGGCCGATGCACAACTACTGCTTTAAGTTAGAGATGGTAGGCAGGTCACGCACCATCTGCTTTGCTTGAAGCTGCTACAAGGCTCGCGTGCCGATGTGGCCATAGCGCGCATGCCAGATCTCGCCATCTGTCGCCTGCACCATTGCTGCAAGACTCTGCTCAAGCGGGATCTTTGTGACCCCCAGCAGGCGGTACATGTCACTCTCCTTCACCGACCTGGCCAACTCCTCTCCTGTATCCTTGTTGAGGATGTAGCCATAGTCATCATGGCACATGATGCGCAGTCTTGTGTTCGTAACAGAGCAGACTAAGAGGAGGTTGAATGCAGCATGAGGTAGATACAGTACGCCATGGAACACTCCAACTTCAATGCCACGTGGGGTCTCCAACCACATCTCCACAATCCCAATCCCATACACCACCCGATCATCACCCATAGCGATAGGACAGGGAGGGATGGAAAGCAGCTGCGTAAACCACTCCTTGTGATGTGTGAGGCTCTTGGTACATCCTGAGTCCTTGTACCATGTAAGATCCGCCTTCTCCACCTACGACATGTTAGACTTTGCCATGAAGAGACGGTCGCGTCTCTCCTTGGCCACATTCACGTTGCCAAAGTGGCACACACCAGCCTGGTTTTGCTGCTGCTGCTGCTGCAGCTGAAGCTGCTGTGATTGCTGCTGCTGCTGCTGTGATTGCTGCTGCTGCTGCTGCTTTTGCTGCTGCTGCAGCGATGATTGCTGCTACTGCTGCTCCTCCTGGTCCCTCTTCAGCTTGAAACACTCCTTTTTGTAATGTCCTTCTTTTTGGCAGTAGTGGCATTTGCCTTTCTTTCTGCCTTTCTGCTGCCCAGACTACTGCTGCTGTTGCTGGTTGCGTGAGCTCCCTACCACAAAAGCTGCTTCACTGCTGCCGCCGCCATTGCACTTTGCTGCATTGCGACACAATTCCACCTGCAGGAGGTGTGTGCAGATGAAGTCGAGGTCGAGAGTTGGCTGGTACTCTAGCGTCTCTTCCACCGTGTCGTAGCTGGTTGGGAGTCCCCTCAGCAAGAGAAGGATGAAGCGCGTCTCTTCTAGAGGATTGTCGGCCGCTCTAAGCTGCTTTGCCAGCTCCTTTGCCCAGTCCAGATACGCCTCCATCCCTTCGCCACCCTGCATTTTCAGCACCATCATCTTTTCCTCCAAAAGCATGGAGAATGCAGGATCCTTGCTCTCATACTTCTTGCACAACGTGTCCCACCCCTCCTTTGTAGTAGCCTTGTCACTCACGTACTGAAGATGCGGGTTGGAGATGGTGTTGAGAAGCAACCTGTAGGCTTGCCTGTCCTTTTTCTTCCACTCCTCATACGCCGCTGGTATAGCTGCACAAGAACCCGCATCAGTTGCTCCCTTTTGCGGCGTCTCCCCCGCCACCACCTGCGCTGCGGTGATGCCTTTTGCCTCTGGAACTGGAGCTGGCTTGTCGCCGCTCACCACCTCCTACAAGCCTCTCTCCTCGAAAAGGAGACGGGTACAAATCTTCCAAAACGTGAAGTTGGCGCGTCCCTCCAGCCTCTCCAAAAGGTAGACTGCTGTTACAACGCCGGCTACTGCCATTTTGAGCCTTGGTGATGCTCAACGTTGCCCTTGGATGGCGGCGGTATACCTATTTCTGCTAGTATTTTTGCCAGAAATCTGTTTCACAGAAAATGGACTGTAGATACCAGCAGACTGGGAATTTTGAAAAACCGAGCCCACCACTAGAAAATTCAGCTCAAAACCTTGCAAATAGATCCTTAGAACAGGGTCAGCAACAGGAGATTTTAAAAGATATGCCCTCTAGGGTATGCTTCTGCTCCTACTCCAACTCAGACCAGCCAGCTCGTAAACAGCGTTTCTCCCAAAGGACTCCATGGAATGCAAATATTTTTACTTTAATTGAAAGCTTAAAAAAAATAATATAATTTGCATGTACCACATTTGAAATTTGACACAGAAACAAGAGAGTTATGGTCATCACAAGCCGACAGTCTTACTCATAGAGAAGAGTGTAGCCCTGGCTGACCTCGTTTTGAACATAACTCGCAATCTCACCATTGGATTTTCACGATCTTGAGCTCGTTGGAAAGCTTGTCTTTTGAACTTGAAGATCCAGTAGCTGATTGTCAAATCTGGTGAAGATATCACTCCAACCCGTCACTCTCAAGGTGACGGCCTGTGCTGGCTGAAAGTGGTAGAACATGACTCTGATACCAAATCCAGGATCTAGAGGAGGGAGGGAGCCTTGGAGCAGCAAGCATGTGTGATTTGAAGGGCATCACTTGTGCTGAAGAATGGTTATTGAATCACTCAAAATGATGGAGTACATATAGCGCTACAGCTTGCGCAAGTCAGCCCTCTCACAAGCCACACCACTTAGCCATGGAGGCTAAGGCTCACACACTAGAGTCCATAATCTCACACAAGGGAGGAAATCAGCCTAGCAATCAGGCTCACTGCTCACACACGACCTAGAGAGCTAGAAAATGCTCTCATGGCACACTCCTAGTGGTCACATAATCCACAAATCCATGGAGAATCGCCATGTGTCCATGGCTAGCACACAAGGATCTCACCTCACCAAAAAAGTAAGGAGAGGTACCTTTATCCTAGTCAGCACACTCTGACAAGGCAATCCTAAGACCAAGGATCTTTTTGGATATTTCTCCCATCAGGTCTTGATCCTGGACCTCTTGCCTTTTTCTTTTCTCAGGCTAACGCATGGAGCCATCGCCCATGGTCATCCGGATATCGGCGATCGATGACCCGAAAAACTTCAAAAATTCATATCTCCTTATCCAACTGTTGGATCAACCTCAAACTTCGACCGTAGATATTGTCACCTGATCTTTTCAATGAAGACGTCGGATTGATGATCGGAGCACGCATCTGGTACTTTCCTAGAACTTGCTCATGTGGACCTAAAACTGAGTCTGATGGCTCCTTTTCCAACATATTCCTCAGACAGCGCCACGTACTCAGCTTCTACAATTGAGATGGAGACACAGTCTTGCTTGCGGCTGGCCTACAACAAAGCGCCGTCGTTCACAAGGCACACAAAGCCTGAGGTGGACTTCCTATCATCTACGTTGCCTCGAAAACCTGCGTCGGTGTAGGACTTGAGGCGCAAAGGGTCTGTTCCTTGAAGGCCGTCGTACTGCAATCCCATGTGCTATGTCTTGTTGAGATAGCGCTAAATGCGCTTCACGGCCTGCCAGTGGACTGGCCCAGGGTTGGCCACAAACCGACTGACTAACCCCACAGCAAAGAAGATGTCCGGTCGCGTGCCAACCATGGCATACATGATGCTACCCACCGCAGACTGGTATGGCACATCCTATATTTTGCGGCGCTCAGCTTCCGTGTTGGGGGAGTGGGCGGAGTTGAGATTGCATTTCGTGGGGAGACGAGTGTTTGGAGTTTGGCGTCTTCCATGCCGTAGCGCCGAAGCACCTCTGAGATGTACTTCGTCTTGTTGAGCTGGATGGTGCCTGCAGTCGGTTGCAATGTATGGCGATGCCCAAGTAGTATCGAGCTCACCCATGTCCTTTATCTAAAACTGCCCATGCAGCTTCTCCTTGAGGGCCTCGAGGACCTTCATGGAGGTAGAGGCCAGAATCAGATCGTCCATGTACAGCGCTACCAGCAATAGCCCCTAGTCATCCACACACACATACACGCTGGGGTCGTTGTGGCAGTACGAGAAGCCTAGGTCAGCTATGAAGCTGTCCATCTGCTTGTACCAGATCCTTGGGGCCTATTTCAGCTTGTACATCGTCTTGACGAGGCGACACACCTGCACGGATTTTGCCTTGACACCCTCGGGCACCTCCATTAGTATCTCCTTATCAAGTTTCCCGTAGAGGAAGGCGGTCTTGATCTCCATCTCGTGGATTTCCATGTTGCACGCCGCAGCCATAGCCAACAAGGTGCCGATGGAGGCGAAAGACGCCATAGGAGAGTAGGTCTCGTCGTACTCAGACCTTGCTCTCTGCGAGAACCCCTTCGTGATGATCCTTGCCTTGTTCATGCTGTTGTCCTCCTTGCATTTGATGCATAAGACCCACTTCACTACGTTTACTGGTCTGTCCACCAGCTCCCACGTTTTGTTCTCTTTGATGGAGGCAAGCCCGCTCTCCATCGCCTCCTTCTTAACAGCGTCCGGCCGCGAGAGAGCCTCGGCGTGTTGGAAAATCAGGATCTTCATCACCACAAGGCCGATTCCTGATCGAGTGGAACCGATGGACAGATCTCCTCGTCGGCCATCCACTATCCAAATTTCAGCCAATTTGGATGGCTTGATTTGGAGATATGAGTAAAAGGAGAAAAGTGACATAGTTTATATCACTACCTCACAAGTGTCCTACTTTGTGCTCAGCATGGGCACTTGGGATACAAAAGGCAAGAGGGCTGGGGGAGAGGTCGCCATTCTCTCTCCCTCCCCCCTGCCTATCCTACCGGACTCTACTTTATTGGACTCTGCTCTACCGATGGCGGGGTCAGTTACCGTCGTCCGGGAGTCTAACCCGGTACGAGGGCCTGTCGCAGCCTCCTATTGATTTGACAGTATACTGCGGACGGCCAACTTATGTTCTGGCGTAATTTGCGGAAGTACAGGTCATGGCCTCCTTGAGGACCGAGTACAAGTACGAGAGTGCGAGCGTGAGCTCCTCTCGATACGATGGGTGGTGACGTGGCTTCTGGTGGAGTAGTGGAAACACGGACCAAAGATCGGAGCAGATGGACGGGCTGCGACCGAAGCATCGGATCGAGAGAACAGAGCTACAGGATCTTTATAAACTAGGGATCGATGGATGGGAGAGCATCGCATAGACAATGGAGCGATTGTAGCCGTCGCGGGATCAAGAGTGCGAGCACGAGCTCCTCTTCACTCGACGAGCGAGAAGATCGACGGAAGGAGAGGACCTGCCGCAGATCCGGACGATCTCATCCGTGGATCGTACCGAGGGCGCTGGGCATCCGCCAACCTCGGTCGCTCGGTGACTGGGAATACCGACCGGCGTCCGGGACGCTCAAGGAAGACACAAGCGGACTGGACAGACCAAGCTCGTCCATTCTGCTTGCTCTTTGTATTTCCTAGTCACTAGACTAGTACAAATAGGTAGTAGTTTCATTTGTAGATTGCTTCATCTGTACTGCACCATTTTTCAAGTATAGCATATCGTTGGAAAGCTCAAGAGCCGAGCCGTGTATCTTTGACTTCCTTGTGAACCTCTTGAATCGTCAGTGTGTAACAGAAAGAGATTCTTTGCAGCGTACAGTTGCAGTGTGTACAACACAGTGGATTCCAGTAACAATTGTTTGATTTGTTGTATCTCCTGAGACATCTATGATCCTGGAGAAGTGCTAATTTTCACATTTGGTATCAGAGCAGGAGGTGCTTTTACCAGGAGCAGTCATCACCATGGCGTTACTCACAGGAAGCAGCCATCATGATCATTTCAAGATACCAATCTTCAATGGCGAGGACTACCAATCTTTTGCGTTCAACATGAAAATAGTATTCATGAACAAGGGACTATGGGGAGTGGTCACCGACCCACCTACAGACGTCGTGGACGCTAACGCCTCTACCGAAGAGAAAATCAGTCACAAAAGGCGATGTGACTAAGCGTTTGCAATCCTGGCTATGCAACTGGAAGAGCGGCTCAAATTTCTCATTCGAGACAACAATGCGAACCTCTGTCCGAGAACTGCATGGCGAGCCCTCAAGCGACAATACCACAAGATCAGCGACGATGACCTGGGTTATCTACTAAAAGAATTTCATACTCAGAAAATGGGGGAACACACTCGGCTTGGGGATCATATCAGCCATTTGAAAGACCTTTCCAGTCGCATCACAGCCTTGGGTGAAGTCATTTCTGAAAGAGTGCTTGTTCAGGCCTTGTTTCAGAGCCTTCCTACACGTTTTTCACACACCACTGGAGAATCCCTCTCTTCATCAGCACCGGATGCTCCACCGCTGTCTGTAGCCATCCTTAGTCTTCGTCGCTCCACCCGCAACCGCACTACTCCAACGTACTTTCAACACGCCATGCTCCACACATCAGATAATGAAGATGACAGTGCTCTCGACACTCAAGTTGTCCATCCTATCAGCTACAAGGATGCCATGCGTCGACCTGATGCAGCTCTTTGGCGTCAAGCCAGCCAAGAGGAATTTGATCAGCTTCAAAAACAAGGTACATGGGCTCTTGTCCCACAGCCGCCGGACCAACCTATCGTCACATGCAAACGGGTGTTTCAGAGAAAACTCAACAGTGCTGGCGAACCTTGTTGGAACTTGAGGAGAGAGGGAGCCTTGGAGCAGCGAGCATGCGTGATTGGAAGGGCATCACTTGTGCTGAAGAATGGTTGTTCAATCACTCAAAATGATGGAGTACATATAGAGCTAGAGCTTGGACAAGTCAGCCCTCTCANCACAGCCGCCGGACCAACCTATCGTCACATGCAAACGGGTGTTTCAGAGAAAACTCAACAGTGCTGGCGAACCTTGTTGGAACTTGAGGAGAGAGGGAGCCTTGGAGCAGCGAGCATGCGTGATTGGAAGGGCATCACTTGTGCTGAAGAATGGTTGTTCAATCACTCAAAATGATGGAGTACATATAGAGCTAGAGCTTGGACAAGTCAGCCCTCTCACAAGCCACACCACTTAGTCATGGAGGCTAAGGCTCATACACTAGAGTCCATAATCTCACACAAGGGAGGAAATCAGCCTAGCAATCAGGATGACCACTCACAAACGACCTATAGAGCTAGAGAATGCTCTCATGCAACACTCCTAGTGGGCACATAACCCACAAACCCATGGAGAATTACCATGTGTCCATGGCTAGCACACAAGGATCTCACCTCACCTAAATAGTAAGGAGAGGTACCTTTATCCTAGTCAGCAGACTCTGACAAGGCAATCCTAAGACCAAGGACCTTTTTGGATATTTCTCCCATCAGGTCTTGACCCTGGACCTCTTGCCTTTTTCTTTTCTCAGGGTAAGGCATGGAGCCATCACCCATGCCCATCCAGACATCGACGGTCCATGACCCCTGAAACTTCGAAAATTCACATCTCCCAATCCGGCCGTTAGATCAGCCTCAAACTTGGACCGTGGAAATTTTGCCACCTGATCTTTCCAATGGAGAAGTTGGATTGGTGATCGGAGCAAGCATCTGGTACTTTCCTGGAACTTGCTACTGTGGACCTGAAACTGAGCCAGATGGCTCCTTTCCCAATAATCTCCCACTTTGCCGCAGTCAGAGTGGGCTGAGTCCACATGCCTTCATGCAGAACTGCTGCTTCTCACGGGTCACTGGCTTGGTGCAGAAATCAGCGACCTGCTTCCTGGTTGGAGTAAACTCCAGCTTGATAGCACCCTCCTGGACCATGTGCCTGATGAAATGATATGCGATATCAATGTGCTTGGTGCATGCATGGTGCTCAGGATTCTTGGCGAGTGCGATTGCGCTCTGGTTGTCGACACGCACAGGAACTGGAATTGCTGCACTCCCACTCATCTCTGCCGTGAGACGTTGGAGCCAAACTGCTTCCTTGGCTCCAAAGCTGAGAGATACGTACTCAGCTTCTGTGCTCAAGGTTGCCACGACCACCTTCCGCTTGCTGCACCAGCTGATGGCTCCACCATTCATGAGGAACACATGTCCAGAGATGGACTTGCGGTCCTCAGGGTTTGAAGCCCAATCTGCGTCTGTGTAGCCGATGATGCTGTTGTCATTGCCGTTGTAGGTGATGCCGATGTTGATGGTTCCAGCAAGGTAGCGGAAGATCCGCTTCACTGCCTTCTGGTGCTCCGGTCCGGGATTAGCCATGTGCTGGCTCACAGCGCTTACAGCCTGTGCGAGGTCCGGCCTGGTTGCCACCATCAGGTACATGAGACTGCCGACGGCGCTCTGGTACTTCTGCCGCTCAGCTGCATTTGCTTCTCCATTGAAGCTCACGAGGTACTGCCGCGTCTCCAGCGGCGTGCCGATGGGTTTTGCCTCTGCCATGCCGAACCGCTGTAAAACATCCTTGATGTAGCGGCTCTGTAACGAGAGAGAGCGTGACTTGCGGTCACGCGTGATCTGGATACCAAGGAGGTATGATGCCTCCCCGAGATCAGACATCTGGAAGCGCTCCTGCATGGCTTCCTTGAACTCCTACAGTGTAGACATGTTGTTGGAAAGGAGGAGCATGTCATCCACATAGACAATGATGATGAGGATCTCATGCTCATGCTGCCAGCGATACACACTGTAGTCACACTCGCTGCGCTCAAACCCCATGCACTGCAACGCTGCATCCAACTTTTGGTTCCAAGCACGCGACGCTTGCTTCAGGCCGTACAGCGACTTCTGCAGCTTGCAGATGAGGTGCTCCTGGCCATCCATGACGAACCCCTTCGGCTGTTCCATGTAGAACTCCTCCTCCAAGTCACCATTCAAGAATGCCGTCTTGACATCCATGTGGTGAACCTCGAGGTCCTCAGCTGCTGCATAAGAGGTGCGCACAGAGGTAAACTTTGCAACAGGGGCAAAAGTTTCTGTGTAGTCGATGCCCTCCTGCTGCGAGTAGCCCTTGGCGACCAGCCTCGCCTTGTACTTTAACAGGTTACCATCTGCTCCCTGCTTCTTCTTGAATACCCACTTGCACTTGATCACCTTACGACCTGGTGGACGCTCAGTCAGCTCCCACGTGCCGTTGTCCAGCTGCGACTGTATCTCCTGCTGCACGGCTTGCGCCCAATCTGCTGCATCCGGTGCAGCCATGGCCTCCTTGTATGACGTTGGCTCATCTGAATCTGCTGTAACTGCGACGTTCATCTGTTCTGGTTTCTGCAGCATCCACAAATGGCCGCGCTCGCCAAGCTTGTAACGCACCCTAAGAGAGTACCTGTGACCTGGTGCTGGAGCGGGCGGCTGGCGTGGTGCTGCTCGCACAACTGCTGCTCCTGGTGGTGCTACATCTCCCTCCTCTGCTTCTGCCGACGAAGCTGCTGTATCTGTAACATCAGACATAGGAGAGTAGACTGATTCTCCCACTGTCACAATGGAGGAAGGATCGGGAGAAACTGGGTTAAGAAGAATTTCTACTCCCACTGTCTCGTCAGCTGCTGGTTCTACTGCCTCTTCACACACGATGTTGGTGTCGATGACGTTGCTCTCATTGAAGACGACATCCCTAGAGATGATGACGTGGCGTGTATCCCTCTCATAGAGGCGATACGCCTTGCTTGCCACGTCGTAGCCAATCATCAGCATTTGTGCACTCTTCGCATCCCACTTTTACCGCTTCTCCTTTGGCACGTGCATGTGCGCCAAGCTGCCAAACGCGCGAAGTGTTGGAACTTGAGGAGAGAGGGAGCCTTGGAGCAGAGAGCATGTGTGATTGGAAGGGCATCACTTGTGCTGAAGAATGGTTGTTCAATCACTCAAAATGGTGGAGTACATATAGAGCTAGAGCTTGGGCAAGTCAGCCCTCTCACAAGCCACACCACTTAGCCATGGAGGCTAAGGCTCACACACTAGAGTCCATAATCTCACACAAGGGAGGAAATCAGCCTAGCAATCAGGCTGACCACTCACACACGACCTAGAGAGCTAGAGAATGCTCTCATGGCACACTCCTAGTGGTCACATAACCCACAAACCCATGGAGAATTGCCATGTGTCCATGGCTAGCACACAAGGATCTCACCTCACCCAAAAAGTAAGGAGAGGTACCTTTATCCTAGTCAGCACACTCTGACAAGGCAATCCTAAGACCAAGGACCTTTTTGGATATTTCTCCCATCAGGTCTTGACCCTGGACCTCTTGCCTTTTTCTTTTCTCAGGCTAAGGCATGGAGCCATCACCCATGCCCACCCAGACATCGACGGTCCATGACCCCCGAAACTTTGAAAATTCATATCTCCCAATCCGACCGTTGGATCGGCCTCAAACTTGGACC
>SZWC01035692.1:0-16732 GCA_023375785.1 Penium margaritaceum | reverse complement strand
CATGCCTACCGTGATGGGCAAGTTGCACGTGCCCATGCCTACCGTGATGGGCAAGTTGCACATGCCCATGCATACCGTGATGGGCAAGTTGCACGTGCCCATGCCTACCGAGATGGACAAGTTGCACATGCCCATGCCTACCGTGATGGGCATGTTGCACGTGCCCATGCCTACCGTGATGGGCAAGTTGCACGTGCCCATGCCTACCGTAATGGGCAAGTTGCACGTGCCCATGCCTACCGTGATGGGCATGTTGCACGTGCCCATGCCTACCGTGATGGGCAAGTTGCACGTGCCCATGCCTACCGTAATGGGCAAGTTGCACGTGCCCATGCCTACCGTGATGGGCAAGTTTCACGTGCCCATGCCTACCGTGATGGGCAAGTTGCACGTGCCCATGCCTACCGTGATGGGCAAGTTGCACGTGCCCATGCCTACCGTGATGGGCAAGTTTCACGTGCCCATGCCTACCGTGATGGGCAAGTTGCACGTGCCCATGCCTACCGTGATGGGCAAGTTGCACATGCCCATGCCTTCCGCGATGGGCAAGTTGCAAGTGCCCATGCCAACCGTGATGGGCAAGTTGCACGTGCCCATGCCTACCGTGATGGGCAAGTTGCAAGTGCCCGTGCTTACCGTGATTGGCAAGTTGCAAGTGCCCATGCCTACCGTGATGGGCAAGTTGCAAGTGCCCATGCCTACCATGATGGGCAAAATGCAAGTGCCCATGCCTTCCGTGATGGGCAAGTTGCAAGTGCCCATGCCTGCCGTGATGAGCAAGTTGCAAGTGCCCATGCTCACTGTGATGGGCAAGTTGCACGTGCCCATGCCTACCATGATGGGCGAATTGCGAGTGCCCATGCCTACCATGATGGGCAAGTTTCACGTGCCCATCCCTACCGTGATGGGCAAGTTGAAAGTGCCCATGCCTACCGTGATGGGCAAGTTGCAAGTGCCCATGCCTACCGTGATGGGCAAGTTGCAAGTGCCCATGCCTACCGTGATGGGCAAGTTGCAAGTGCCCATGCCTACCGTGATGGGCAAGTTGCAAGTGCCCATGCCTACCGTAATGGGCAAGTTGCAAGTGCCCATTCCTACCGTGATGGGCAAGTTGCAAGAGCCCATGCCTACCGTGATGGGCGAGTTGCACATGCCCATGCCTACCGTGATGGGCAAGTTGAAAGTGCCCATTCCTACCGTGATGGGCAAGTTGCAACTGCCCATGCCTACCGTGATGGGCAAGTTGCAAGTTCCCATACCTACCATGATGGGCAAGTTACACGTGCCCATGCCTACCGTATTGGCAAGTTGCACATACACATGCCTACCGTGATGGGCAAGTTGCAAGTTCCCATACCTACCATGATGGGCAAGTTACACGTGCCCATGCCTACCGTATTGGCAAGTTGCACATACACATGCCTACTGTGATGGGCAAGTTGCATGTGCCCATGCCTACCGTGATGGGCAAGTTGCACGTGCCCATGCCTACCGTGATGGGCAAGTCACAAGTGCCCATGCCTACTGTGATGGGCAAGTCACAAGTGCCCATGCCTACCGTGATGGGCAAGTTGCACGTGCCCATGCCTACCGTGATGGGCAAGTCACAAGTGCCCATGCCTACTGTGATGGGCAAGTCACAAGTGCCCATGCCTACCGTGATGGGCAAGTTGAAAGTGCCCATGCCTACCGTGGTGGGCAATTGCAAGTGCCCATGCCTACCGTGATCGGCAAGTTGCAAGTGCCCGTTCCTACCGTGATGGGCAAGTTGCACGTACCCATGCCTACCGTGATGGGCAAGTTGCACGTGCCCATGCCTACCGTGATGGGCAAGTTGCACGTGCCCATGTCTACCGTGATGGGCAAGTTGCACGTGCCCATGCCTACCGAGATGGGCAAGTTGCACGTGCCCATGCCTACCGTGATGGGCAAGTTGCACGTGCCCATGTCTACCGTGATGGGCAAGTTGCACGTGCCCATGCCTACCGAGATGGGCAAGTTGCACGTGCCCAAGCCTACGTGATGTGCAAGTTGCACGTGCCCATGCCTACCGTGATGGGCAAGTTGCACGTGCCCATGCCTACCGTGATGAGAGAGTTGCACGTGCCCATGCCTACCGTGATGGGCAGGTTGCACGTGCCCATGCCTACCGAGATGGGCAAGTTGCACGTGCCCATGCCTACCGTGATGGACATGTTGCACGTGCCCATGCCTACCGTGATGGGCAAGTTGCACGTGCCCTTGCCTACCGTAATGGGCAAGTTGCACGTGCCCATGCCTGCGGTGATGGGGAAGTTGACGTGCCCATGCCTACCGTGATGGGCAAGTTGCACGTTCCCATGCCTACCGAGATGGGCAAGTTGAAAGTGCCCATGCCTATCGTGATGGGCAAGTTGCACGTGCCCATGCCTACCGTGATGGGCAAGTAGCACATGCCCATGCCTACCATGATGGGCAAGTTGCACGTGCCCATGCCTACCGTGATGGGCAAGTTGCAAGTGCCCATGCCTATCGTGATGGGCAAGTTGCACGTGCCCATGCCTACCGTGATGGGCAAGTAGCACATGCCCATGCCTACCATGATGGGCAAGTTGCACGTGCCCATGCCTACCGTGATGGGCAAGTTGCACGTGCCCATGTCTACCGTGATGGGCAAGTTGCACATGCCCATGCCTACTGTGATGGGCAAGTTGCACGTGCCCATGCCTACCGTGATGGGCAAGTTGCACGTGCCCATGCCTACCATGATGGGCAAGTTGCACATGCCCATGCCTACTGTGATGGGCAAGTTGCACGTGCCCATGCCTACCGTGATGGGCAAGTTGCACGTGCCCATGCCTACCATGATGGGCAAGTTTCACGTGCCCACACCTACCGTGATGGGCAAGTTGCACGTGCCCATGCCTACCGTGATGGGCAAGTTGCACGTGCCCATTCCTATCGTGATGGGTAAGTTGCACGTGCCCATGCCTACCGTGATGGGCAAGTTGCATGTGCCCATGCCTACCGCGATGGGCAAGTTGCAAGTGCCCATGCCTACCGTGATGGGCAAGTTGCACATGCCCATGCCTACTGTGATGGGCAAGTTGCACGTGCCCATGCCTACCGTGATGGGCAAGTTGCACGTGCCCATGCCTACCATGATGGGCAAGTTTCACGTGCCCACGCCTACCGTGATGGGCAAGTTGCACGTGCCCATGCCTACCGTGATGGGCAAGTTGCACGTGCCCATGCCTACCGTGATGGGTAAGTTGCACGTGCCCATGCCTACCGTGATAGGCAAGTTGCATGTGCCCATGCCTAACGCGATGGGCAAGTTGCAAGTGCCCATGCCAACCGTGATGGGCAAGTTAAATGCCCATGCCTACCGTGATGGGCAAGTTGCAAGTGCCCGTGCTTACCCTGATTGGCAAGTTGCAAGTGCCCATGCCAACCGTGATGGGCAAGTTAAATGCCCATGCCTACCGTGATGGGCAAGTTGCAAGTGCCCGTGCTTACCCTGATTGGCAAGTTGCAAGTGCCCATGCCTACCGTGATGGGCAAGTTGCAAGTGCCCATGCCTTCCGTGATGGGCAAGTTGCAAGTGCCCATACCTACCGTGATGAGCAAGTTGCAAGTGCCCATGCTTCCTGTGATGGGCAAGTTGCACGTGCCCATGCCTACCATGATGGGCAAGTTTCACGTGCCCACGCCTACCGTGATGGGCAAGTTGCACGTGCCCATGCCTACCGTGATGAGCAAGTTGCACGTGCCCATGCCTACCGTGATGGGTAAGTTGCCACTGCCCATGCCATTGTGATGGGCAAGTTGCACGTGCCCATGCCTACCGCGATGGGCAAGTTGCAAGTGCCCATGCCAACTGTGATGGGCATGTTAAATGCCCATGCCTACCGTGATGGGCAAGTTGCAAGTGCCCGTGCTTACCGTGATTGGCAAGTTGCAAGTGCCCATGCCTACTGTGATGGGCAAGTTGCAAGTGCCCATGCCTACCGTGATGGGCAAGTTGCAAGTGCCCATGCCTTCCGTGCTGGGCAAGTTGCAAGTGCCCATGCCTACTGTGATGAGCAAGTTGCAAGTGCCCATGCTTACTGTGATGGGCAAGTTGCACATGCCCATCCCTACTGTGATGGGCAAGTTGAAAGTGCCCATGCCTACCGTGATGGGCAAGTTGCAAGTGCCCATGCCTGCCGTGATGGGCAAGTTGCAAGTGCCCATGCCTGCCGTGATGGGCAAGTTGCAAGTGCCCATGCCTGCCGTGATGGGCAAGTTGCAAGTGCCCATGCCTGCCGTGATGGGCAAGTTGCAAGTGCCCATGCCTGCCGTGATGGGCAAGTTGCAAGTGCCCATGCCTGCCGTGATGGGCAAGTTGCAAGTGCCCATGCCTGCCGTGATGGGCAAGTTGCAAGTGCCCATGCCTGCCGTGATGGGCAAGTTGCAAGTGCCCATGCCTGCCGTGATGGGCAAGTTGCAAGTGCCCATGCCTGCCGTGATGGGCAAGTTGCAAGTGCCCATGCCTGCCGTGATGGGCAAGTTGCAAGTGCCCATGCCTGCCGTGATGGGCAAGTTGCAAGTGCCCATGCCTGCCGTGATGGGCAAGTTGCAAGTGCCCATGCCTGCCGTGATGGGCAAGTTGCAAGTGCCCATGCCTGCCGTGATGGGCAAGTTGCAAGTGCCCATGCCTGCCGTGATGGGCAAGTTGCAAGTGCCCATGCCTGCCGTGATGGGCAAGTTGCAAGTGCCCATGCCTGCCGTGATGGGCAAGTTGCAAGTGCCCATGCCTGCCGTGATGGGCAAGTTGCAAGTGCCCATGCCTGCCGTGATGGGCAAGTTGCAAGTGCCCATGCCTGCCGTGATGGGCAAGTTGCAAGTGCCCATGCCTGCCGTGATGGGCAAGTTGCAAGTGCCCATGCCTGCCGTGATGGGCAAGTTGCAAGTGCCCATGCCTGCCGTGATGGGCAAGTTGCAAGTGCCCATGCCTGCCGTGATGGGCAAGTTGCAAGTGCCCATGCCTGCCGTGATGGGCAAGTTGCAAGTGCCCATGCCTGCCGTGATGGGCAAGTTGCAAGTGCCCATGCCTGCCGTGATGGGCAAGTTGCAAGTGCCCATGCCTGCCGTGATGGGCAAGTTGCAAGTGCCCATGCCTGCCGTGATGGGCAAGTTGCAAGTGCCCATGCCTGCCGTGATGGGCAAGTTGCAAGTGCCCATGCCTGCCGTGATGGGCAAGTTGCAAGTGCCCATGCCTGCCGTGATGGGCAAGTTGCAAGTGCCCATGCCTGCCGTGATGGGCAAGTTGCAAGTGCCCATGCCTGCCGTGATGGGCAAGTTGCAAGTGCCCATGCCTGCCGTGATGGGCAAGTTGCAAGTGCCCATGCCTGCCGTGATGGGCAAGTTGCAAGTGCCCATGCCTGCCGTGATGGGCAAGTTGCAAGTGCCCATGCCTGCCGTGATGGGCAAGTTGCAAGTGCCCATGCCTGCCGTGATGGGCAAGTTGCAAGTGCCCATGCCTGCCGTGATGGGCAAGTTGCAAGTGCCCATGCCTGCCGTGATGGGCAAGTTGCAAGTGCCCATGCCTGCCGTGATGGGCAAGTTGCAAGTGCCCATGCCTGCCGTGATGGGCAAGTTGCAAGTGCCCATGCCTGCCGTGATGGGCAAGTTGCAAGTGCCCATGCCTGCCGTGATGGGCAAGTTGCAAGTGCCCATGCCTGCCGTGATGGGCAAGTTGCAAGTGCCCATGCCTGCCGTGATGGGCAAGTTGCAAGTGCCCATGCCTGCCGTGATGGGCAAGTTGCAAGTGCCCATGCCTGCCGTGATGGGCAAGTTGCAAGTGCCCATGCCTGCCGTGATGGGCAAGTTGCAAGTGCCCATGCCTGCCGTGATGGGCAAGTTGCAAGTGCCCATGCCTGCCGTGATGGGCAAGTTGCAAGTGCCCATGCCTGCCGTGATGGGCAAGTTGCAAGTGCCCATGCCTGCCGTGATGGGCAAGTTGCAAGTGCCCATGCCTGCCGTGATGGGCAAGTTGCAAGTGCCCATGCCTGCCGTGATGGGCAAGTTGCAAGTGCCCATGCCTGCCGTGATGGGCAAGTTGCAAGTGCCCATGCCTGCCGTGATGGGCAAGTTGCAAGTGCCCATGCCTGCCGTGATGGGCAAGTTGCAAGTGCCCATGCCTGCCGTGATGGGCAAGTTGCAAGTGCCCATGCCTGCCGTGATGGGCAAGTTGCAAGTGCCCATGCCTGCCGTGATGGGCAAGTTGCAAGTGCCCATGCCTGCCGTGATGGGCAAGTTGCAAGTGCCCATGCCTGCCGTGATGGGCAAGTTGCAAGTGCCCATGCCTGCCGTGATGGGCAAGTTGCAAGTGCCCATGCCTGCCGTGATGGGCAAGTTGCAAGTGCCCATGCCTGCCGTGATGGGCAAGTTGCAAGTGCCCATGCCTGCCGTGATGGGCAAGTTGCAAGTGCCCATGCCTGCCGTGATGGGCAAGTTGCAAGTGCCCATGCCTGCCGTGATGGGCAAGTTGCAAGTGCCCATGCCTGCCGTGATGGGCAAGTTGCAAGTGCCCATGCCTGCCGTGATGGGCAAGTTGCAAGTGCCCATGCCTGCCGTGATGGGCAAGTTGCAAGTGCCCATGCCTGCCGTGATGGGCAAGTTGCAAGTGCCCATGCCTGCCGTGATGGGCAAGTTGCAAGTGCCCATGCCTGCCGTGATGGGCAAGTTGCAAGTGCCCATGCCTGCCGTGATGGGCAAGTTGCAAGTGCCCATGCCTGCCGTGATGGGCAAGTTGCAAGTGCCCATGCCTGCCGTGATGGGCAAGTTGCAAGTGCCCATGCCTGCCGTGATGGGCAAGTTGCAAGTGCCCATGCCTGCCGTGATGGGCAAGTTGCAAGTGCCCATGCCTGCCGTGATGGGCAAGTTGCAAGTGCCCATGCCTGCCGTGATGGGCAAGTTGCAAGTGCCCATGCCTGCCGTGATGGGCAAGTTGCAAGTGCCCATGCCTGCCGTGATGGGCAAGTTGCAAGTGCCCATGCCTGCCGTGATGGGCAAGTTGCAAGTGCCCATGCCTGCCGTGATGGGCAAGTTGCAAGTGCCCATGCCTGCCGTGATGGGCAAGTTGCAAGTGCCCATGCCTGCCGTGATGGGCAAGTTGCAAGTGCCCATGCCTGCCGTGATGGGCAAGTTGCAAGTGCCCATGCCTGCCGTGATGGGCAAGTTGCAAGTGCCCATGCCTGCCGTGATGGGCAAGTTGCAAGTGCCCATGCCTGCCGTGATGGGCAAGTTGCAAGTGCCCATGCCTGCCGTGATGGGCAAGTTGCAAGTGCCCATGCCTGCCGTGATGGGCAAGTTGCAAGTGCCCATGCCTGCCGTGATGGGCAAGTTGCAAGTGCCCATGCCTGCCGTGATGGGCAAGTTGCAAGTGCCCATGCCTGCCGTGATGGGCAAGTTGCAAGTGCCCATGCCTGCCGTGATGGGCAAGTTGCAAGTGCCCATGCCTGCCGTGATGGGCAAGTTGCAAGTGCCCATGCCTGCCGTGATGGGCAAGTTGCAAGTGCCCATGCCTGCCGTGATGGGCAAGTTGCAAGTGCCCATGCCTGCCGTGATGGGCAAGTTGCAAGTGCCCATGCCTGCCGTGATGGGCAAGTTGCAAGTGCCCATGCCTGCCGTGATGGGCAAGTTGCAAGTGCCCATGCCTGCCGTGATGGGCAAGTTGCAAGTGCCCATGCCTGCCGTGATGGGCAAGTTGCAAGTGCCCATGCCTGCCGTGATGGGCAAGTTGCAAGTGCCCATGCCTGCCGTGATGGGCAAGTTGCAAGTGCCCATGCCTGCCGTGATGGGCAAGTTGCAAGTGCCCATGCCTGCCGTGATGGGCAAGTTGCAAGTGCCCATGCCTGCCGTGATGGGCAAGTTGCAAGTGCCCATGCCTGCCGTGATGGGCAAGTTGCAAGTGCCCATGCCTGCCGTGATGGGCAAGTTGCAAGTGCCCATGCCTGCCGTGATGGGCAAGTTGCAAGTGCCCATGCCTGCCGTGATGGGCAAGTTGCAAGTGCCCATGCCTGCCGTGATGGGCAAGTTGCAAGTGCCCATGCCTGCCGTGATGGGCAAGTTGCAAGTGCCCATGCCTGCCGTGATGGGCAAGTTGCAAGTGCCCATGCCTGCCGTGATGGGCAAGTTGCAAGTGCCCATGCCTGCCGTGATGGGCAAGTTGCAAGTGCCCATGCCTGCCGTGATGGGCAAGTTGCAAGTGCCCATGCCTACCGTGATGGGCAAGTTGCAAGTGCCCATGCCTACCGTGATGGGCAAGTTGCAAGTGCCCATGCCTACCGTGATGGGCAAGTTGCAAGTGCTCATATCTACCGTGATGGGCAAGTTGCAAGTGCCCATTCCTACTGTGATGGGCAAGTTGCACGTGCCCATGCCTACAGTGATGGGCAAGTTGCACGTGCCCATGCCTACCGTGATGGGCAAGTTGCAAGTGCTCATATCTACCGTGATGGGCAAGTTGCAAGTGCCCATTCCTACTGTGATGGGCAAGTTGCACGTGCCCATGCCTACAGTGATGGGCAAGTTGCACGTGTCCATGCCTACAGTTACGGGCAAGTTGCATGTGCCCATGCCTACAGCGATGGGCAAGTTGCACGTGCCCATGCCTACCGTGATGGGCACGTTGCACGTGCCCATGCCTACCGTGATGGGCAAGTTGCACATGCCCATGCCTACCGTGATGGGCAAGTTGCACGTGCCCATGCCTACCGTGATGGGCACGTTGCACGTGCCCATGCCTACCGTGATGGGCAAGTTGCACATGCCCATGCCTACCGTGATGGGCAAGTTGCATGTGCCCATGCCTACCTTGATGGGCAAGTTGCACATGCCCATGCCTACCGTGATGGGCAAGTTGCACGTGCCCATGCCTACCGTGATGGGCAAGTTGTACGTGCCCATGCCTACCGAGATGGGCAAGTTGCACGTGCCCATGCCTACGTGATGGGCAAGTTGCATGTGCCCATGCCTACCGTGGTGGGCAACTTGCACCTGCCCATGCCTACGGTGATGGGTAAGTTGCATGTGCCCATGCCTACCGTGATGGGCAAGTTGCACGTGCCCATGCCTACCGTGATGGGCAAGTTGCACGTGCCCATGCCTACCGTGATGGGCAAGTTGCATGTGCCCATGCCTACCGTGATGGGCAAGTTGCACGTGCCCATGCCTACCGTGATGGGCAAGTTGCATGTGCCCATGCCTACCAGGATGGGCAAGTTGCACGTGCCCACGCCTACCGTAAAGGGCAAGTTGCAAGCGCCCATGCCTACCGTAATGGGCAAGTTGAAAGTGCCCATTCCTACCGTGATGGGCAAGTTGCAAGTGCCCATGCCTACCGTGATGGGCAAGTTGCAACTGCCCATGCCTACCGTGATGGGCAAGTTGCACATGCCCATGCCTACCGTGATGGGCAAGTTACAAGTGCCCATGCCTACCGTGATGGGCAAGTTGCAACTGCCCATGCCTACCGTGATGGGCAAGTTGCAAGTGCCCATACCTGCTGCGATGGGCAAGTTGCAAGTGCCCATGCCTAACGTCATCGGCAAGTTGCAAGTGCCCATGCCTACCGTGATGGGCAAGTTGCAAGTGCCCATGCCTACCGTGATGGGCAAGTTGCACGTGCCCATGCCTACTGTGGTGGGCAAGTTGCAAGTGCCCATGCCTACCGTGATGGGCAAGTTGCAAGTGCCCATGCCTACCGTGATGGGCAAGTTGCAAGTGCCCAATGCTTACCGTGATGGGCAAGTTGCAAGTGCCCATGCCTACAATGACGGGCAAGTTGCAAGTGCTCATGCCTACCGTGATGGGCAAGTTGCACGTGCCCATGCCTACCGTGATGGGCAAGTTGCACGTGCCCATGCCTACTCTGGTGGGCAAGTTGCAAGTGCCCATGTCTACCGTGATGGGCAAGTTGCAAGTGCCCATGCCTACCGTGATGGGCAAGTTGCAAGTGCCCATTCCTACTGTGATGGGCAAGTTGCACGTGCCCATGCCTACCGTGATGGGCAAGTTGCACGTGTCCATGCCTACCGTGATGGGCAAGTTGCATGTGCCCATGCCTACCGTGATGGGCAAGTTGCACGTGCCCATGCCTACCATGATGGGCAAGTTGCACGTGCCCATGCCTACCGTGATGGGCAAGTTGCACATGCCCAAGCCCACCGTGATGGGCAAGTTGCATGTGCCCATGCCTACCGTGATGGGCAAGTTGCACGTGCCCATGCCTACCGTGATGGGCAAGTTGCACGTGCCCATGCCTACCATGATGGGCAAGTTGCACGTGCCCATGCCTACCAAGATGAGCAAGTTGCATGTGCCCATGCCTACCGTGATAGGGGTTGCACCTGCCCATGCCTACCGTGATGGGTAAGTTGCATGTGCCCATGCCTAACGTGATGGGCAAGTTGCACGTGCCCATGCCTACCGTGATGGGCAAGTTGCACGTGCCCATGCCTACCGTGATGGGCAAGTTGCATGTGCCCATGCCTAACGTGATGGGCAAGTTGCACGTGCCCATGCCTACCGTGATGGGCAAGTTGCACGTGCCCATGCCTACCGTGATGGGCAAGTTGCATGTGCCCATGCCTACCGTCATGGGCAAGTTGCAAGCGCCCATGCCTACCGTGATGGGCAAGTTGCAAGCGCCCATGCCTACCGTACTGGGCAAGTTGAAAGTGCCCATTCCTACCGTAATGGGCAAGTTGCAGGTGCCCATGCCTACCGTGATGGGCAAGTTGCACATGCCCATGCCTACCGTGCTGGGCAAGTTACAAGTGCCCATGCCTACCGTGATGGACAAGTTGCAACTGCCCATGCCTACCGTGATGGGCAAGTTGCAAGTGCCCATGCCTACCGTGATTAGCAATTGCAAGTGCCCATGCCGACCGTGATCGGCAAGTTGCAAGTGCCCATGCCTACCGTGATTAGCAATTGCAAGTGCCCATGCCGACCGTGATCGGCAAGTTGCAAGTGCCCATGCCTACCGTGATTAGCAATTGCAAGTGCCCATGCCGACCGTGATCGGCAAGTTGCAAGTGCCCATGCCTACCGTGATTAGCAATTGCAAGTGCCCATGCCGACCGTGATCGGCAAGTTGCAAGTGCCCATGCCTACCGTGATTAGCAATTGCAAGTGCCCATGCCGACCGTGATCGGCAAGTTGCAAGTGCCCATGCCTACCGTGATTAGCAATTGCAAGTGCCCATGCCGACCGTGATCGGCAAGTTGCAAGTGCCCATGCCTACCGTGATTAGCAATTGCAAGTGCCCATGCCGACCGTGATCGGCAAGTTGCAAGTGCCCATGCCTACCGTGATTAGCAATTGCAAGTGCCCATGCCGACCGTGATCGGCAAGTTGCAAGTGCCCATGCCTACCGTGATTAGCAATTGCAAGTGCCCATGCCGACCGTGATCGGCAAGTTGCAAGTGCCCATGCCTACCGTGATTAGCAATTGCAAGTGCCCATGCCGACCGTGATCGGCAAGTTGCAAGTGCCCATGCCTACCGTGATTAGCAATTGCAAGTGCCCATGCCGACCGTGATCGGCAAGTTGCAAGTGCCCATGCCTACCGTGATTAGCAATTGCAAGTGCCCATGCCGACCGTGATCGGCAAGTTGCAAGTGCCCATGCCTACCGTGATTAGCAATTGCAAGTGCCCATGCCGACCGTGATCGGCAAGTTGCAAGTGCCCATGCCTACCGTGATTAGCAATTGCAAGTGCCCATGCCGACCGTGATCGGCAAGTTGCAAGTGCCCATGCCTACCGTGATTAGCAATTGCAAGTGCCCATGCCGACCGTGATCGGCAAGTTGCAAGTGCCCATGCCTACCGTGATTAGCAATTGCAAGTGCCCATGCCGACCGTGATCGGCAAGTTGCAAGTGCCCATGCCTACCGTGATTAGCAATTGCAAGTGCCCATGCCGACCGTGATCGGCAAGTTGCAAGTGCCCATGCCTACCGTGATTAGCAATTGCAAGTGCCCATGCCGACCGTGATCGGCAAGTTGCAAGTGCCCATGCCTACCGTGATTAGCAATTGCAAGTGCCCATGCCGACCGTGATCGGCAAGTTGCAAGTGCCCATGCCTACCGTGATTAGCAATTGCAAGTGCCCATGCCGACCGTGATCGGCAAGTTGCAAGTGCCCATGCCTACCGTGATTAGCAATTGCAAGTGCCCATGCCGACCGTGATCGGCAAGTTGCAAGTGCCCATGCCTACCGTGATTAGCAATTGCAAGTGCCCATGCCGACCGTGATCGGCAAGTTGCAAGTGCCCATGCCTACCGTGATTAGCAATTGCAAGTGCCCATGCCGACCGTGATCGGCAAGTTGCAAGTGCCCATGCCTACCGTGATTAGCAATTGCAAGTGCCCATGCCGACCGTGATCGGCAAGTTGCAAGTGCCCATGCCTACCGTGATTAGCAATTGCAAGTGCCCATGCCGACCGTGATCGGCAAGTTGCAAGTGCCCATGCCTACCGTGATTAGCAATTGCAAGTGCCCATGCCGACCGTGATCGGCAAGTTGCAAGTGCCCATGCCTACCGTGATTAGCAATTGCAAGTGCCCATGCCGACCGTGATCGGCAAGTTGCAAGTGCCCATGCCTACCGTGATTAGCAATTGCAAGTGCCCATGCCGACCGTGATCGGCAAGTTGCAAGTGCCCATGCCTACCGTGATTAGCAATTGCAAGTGCCCATGCCGACCGTGATCGGCAAGTTGCAAGTGCCCATGCCTACCGTGATTAGCAATTGCAAGTGCCCATGCCGACCGTGATCGGCAAGTTGCAAGTGCCCATGCCTACCGTGATTAGCAATTGCAAGTGCCCATGCCGACCGTGATCGGCAAGTTGCAAGTGCCCATGCCTACCGTGATTAGCAATTGCAAGTGCCCATGCCGACCGTGATCGGCAAGTTGCAAGTGCCCATGCCTACCGTGATTAGCAATTGCAAGTGCCCATGCCGACCGTGATCGGCAAGTTGCAAGTGCCCATGCCTACCGTGATTAGCAATTGCAAGTGCCCATGCCGACCGTGATCGGCAAGTTGCAAGTGCCCATGCCTACCGTGATTAGCAATTGCAAGTGCCCATGCCGACCGTGATCGGCAAGTTGCAAGTGCCCATGCCTACCGTGATTAGCAATTGCAAGTGCCCATGCCGACCGTGATCGGCAAGTTGCAAGTGCCCATGCCTACCGTGATTAGCAATTGCAAGTGCCCATGCCGACCGTGATCGGCAAGTTGCAAGTGCCCATGCCTACCGTGATTAGCAATTGCAAGTGCCCATGCCGACCGTGATCGGCAAGTTGCAAGTGCCCATGCCTACCGTGATTAGCAATTGCAAGTGCCCATGCCGACCGTGATCGGCAAGTTGCAAGTGCCCATGCCTACCGTGATTAGCAATTGCAAGTGCCCATGCCGACCGTGATCGGCAAGTTGCAAGTGCCCATGCCTACCGTGATTAGCAATTGCAAGTGCCCATGCCGACCGTGATCGGCAAGTTGCAAGTGCCCATGCCTACCGTGATTAGCAATTGCAAGTGCCCATGCCGACCGTGATCGGCAAGTTGCAAGTGCCCATGCCTACCGTGATTAGCAATTGCAAGTGCCCATGCCGACCGTGATCGGCAAGTTGCAAGTGCCCATGCCTACCGTGATTAGCAATTGCAAGTGCCCATGCCGACCGTGATCGGCAAGTTGCAAGTGCCCATGCCTACCGTGATTAGCAATTGCAAGTGCCCATGCCGACCGTGATCGGCAAGTTGCAAGTGCCCATGCCTACCGTGATTAGCAATTGCAAGTGCCCATGCCGACCGTGATCGGCAAGTTGCAAGTGCCCATGCCTACCGTGATTAGCAATTGCAAGTGCCCATGCCGACCGTGATCGGCAAGTTGCAAGTGCCCATGCCTACCGTGATTAGCAATTGCAAGTGCCCATGCCGACCGTGATCGGCAAGTTGCAAGTGCCCATGCCTACCGTGATTAGCAATTGCAAGTGCCCATGCCGACCGTGATCGGCAAGTTGCAAGTGCCCATGCCTACCGTGATTAGCAATTGCAAGTGCCCATGCCGACCGTGATCGGCAAGTTGCAAGTGCCCATGCCTACCGTGATTAGCAATTGCAAGTGCCCATGCCGACCGTGATCGGCAAGTTGCAAGTGCCCATGCCTACCGTGATTAGCAATTGCAAGTGCCCATGCCGACCGTGATCGGCAAGTTGCAAGTGCCCATGCCTACCGTGATTAGCAATTGCAAGTGCCCATGCCGACCGTGATCGGCAAGTTGCAAGTGCCCATGCCTACCGTGATTAGCAATTGCAAGTGCCCATGCCGACCGTGATCGGCAAGTTGCAAGTGCCCATGCCTACCGTGATTAGCAATTGCAAGTGCCCATGCCGACCGTGATCGGCAAGTTGCAAGTGCCCATGCCTACCGTGATTAGCAATTGCAAGTGCCCATGCCGACCGTGATCGGCAAGTTGCAAGTGCCCATGCCTACCGTGATTAGCAATTGCAAGTGCCCATGCCGACCGTGATCGGCAAGTTGCAAGTGCCCATGCCTACCGTGATTAGCAATTGCAAGTGCCCATGCCGACCGTGATCGGCAAGTTGCAAGTGCCCATGCCTACCGTGATTAGCAATTGCAAGTGCCCATGCCGACCGTGATCGGCAAGTTGCAAGTGCCCATGCCTACCGTGATTAGCAATTGCAAGTGCCCATGCCGACCGTGATCGGCAAGTTGCAAGTGCCCATGCCTACCGTGATTAGCAATTGCAAGTGCCCATGCCGACCGTGATCGGCAAGTTGCAAGTGCCCATGCCTACCGTGATTAGCAATTGCAAGTGCCCATGCCGACCGTGATCGGCAAGTTGCAAGTGCCCATGCCTACCGTGATTAGCAATTGCAAGTGCCCATGCCGACCGTGATCGGCAAGTTGCAAGTGCCCATGCCTACCGTGATTAGCAATTGCAAGTGCCCATGCCGACCGTGATCGGCAAGTTGCAAGTGCCCATGCCTACCGTGATTAGCAATTGCAAGTGCCCATGCCGACCGTGATCGGCAAGTTGCAAGTGCCCATGCCTACCGTGATTAGCAATTGCAAGTGCCCATGCCGACCGTGATCGGCAAGTTGCAAGTGCCCATGCCTACCGTGATTAGCAATTGCAAGTGCCCATGCCGACCGTGATCGGCAAGTTGCAAGTGCCCATGCCTACCGTGATTAGCAATTGCAAGTGCCCATGCCGACCGTGATCGGCAAGTTGCAAGTGCCCATGCCTACCGTGATTAGCAATTGCAAGTGCCCATGCCGACCGTGATCGGCAAGTTGCAAGTGCCCATGCCTACCGTGATTAGCAATTGCAAGTGCCCATGCCGACCGTGATCGGCAAGTTGCAAGTGCCCATGCCTACCGTGATTAGCAATTGCAAGTGCCCATGCCGACCGTGATCGGCAAGTTGCAAGTGCCCATGCCTACCGTGATTAGCAATTGCAAGTGCCCATGCCGACCGTGATCGGCAAGTTGCAAGTGCCCATGCCTACCGTGATTAGCAATTGCAAGTGCCCATGCCGACCGTGATCGGCAAGTTGCAAGTGCCCATGCCTACCGTGATTAGCAATTGCAAGTGCCCATGCCTACCGTGATCGGCAAGTTGCAAGTGCCCATGCCTACCGTGATGTGCAAGTTGCAAGTGCCCATGCCTGCCGTCATGGGCAAGTTGCATGTGCCCATGCCTACTGTGGTGGGCAAGTTGCAAGTGCCCATGCCTACCGTTATGGGCAAGTTGCAAGTGCCCATGCCTTCCGTGATGGGCAAGTTGCAAGTGCCCATGCCTATCGTGATGGGCAAGTTGCAAGTGCCCATTCCTACTGTGATGGGCAAGTGGCACCGACCCATGCCTACCGTGATGGGCAAGTTGCACGTGCCCATGCCTACCGTGATGGGGAAGTTGCACGTGCCTATGCCTACCGTGATGGGCAAATTGCACGTGCCCATGCCTACCGAGATGGGCAAGTTGCACGTGCCCATGCCTACTGTGATGGGCAAGTTGCATGTGCCCATGCCTACCGTGATGGGCAAGTTAGACGTGCCCATGCCTACCGTGATGGATAAG
This sequence comes from Penium margaritaceum, assembly GCA_023375785.1. Classification (NCBI taxonomy): domain Eukaryota; kingdom Viridiplantae; phylum Streptophyta; class Zygnematophyceae; order Desmidiales; family Peniaceae; genus Penium; species Penium margaritaceum. The sequence goes on along the minus strand of SZWC01035692.1, from coordinate 595 downwards.
TTGCACGTGCCCATGCCTACCGTGATGGGCAAGTTGCACGTGCCCATGCCTACCGTGATGAACAAGTTCCAAGTGCCCATGCCTACCGTAATGGGCAAGTTGCAAGTGCCCATTCCTACCGTGATGGGCAAGCTGCAAGTGCCCATGCCTACCGTGATGGGCAAGCTGCAACTGCCCATGCCTACCGTGATGGGCAAGTTGCACATGCCCATGCCTGCCGTGATGGGCAAGTTGCAAGTGCCCATGCCTACCGTGATGGGCAAGTTGCAACTGCCCATGCCTACCGTGATGGGCAAGTTGCAAGTGCCCATACCTACCGCAATGGGTAAGTTGCAAGTGCCCATGCGTACCTTGATGGGCAAGTTGCAAGTGCCCATGCCTACCTTGATGGGCAAGTTGCAAGTGCCCATGCCTACCGTGATGGGCAATTGCAAGTGCCCATGCCTACAGTGATGGGCAAGTTAGACCTGCCCATTCCTACCGTGATGGGTAAGTTGCACGTGCCCATGCCTACCGTGATGGGCAAGTTGCATGTGCACATGCCTACTGTGATGAGCAAGTTGCACGTGCCCATGCCTACCGTGATGAACAAGTT
>SZWC01035680.1:2155-12677 GCA_023375785.1 Penium margaritaceum | reverse complement strand
CGCCATGAGCCAGGCTGTTTGTTGTGTGCGTTGCATGTTGGCGTGGCATGGGTGTGACCTGCTCTCTGCCACTGTGTGGCTTTGCATCAGAGGGCCCTTTCATGGTGTGTGGCTTTGATGCTCCTCCACTTTCGTCGGCTGTAGAGTTGTTTCAGCAGCAAAGAGTCTGCCTGTCTTCCTTTTCTGATGTGGTTCTGCTGTGTTCCTGAATGTGTGTTTCTGAATGTGTGTTTCTGAGTGTGTGTTTGCTGCTGCAGCTTCAGCCACAAGGTGTTGGTGGCCTAGCCTTTTCTCGCACTGCAGAAGCACAGCTACCTATTCTGCTGCAGTTCGTCCTGTGACGATGTACCCACTGGACGTTACAAGGGTTGGGGGGGGTGACGTGGGGGGGGTGGGGGGATGGCGAGGTTTGGGCCATCCGTGTATGTGATGGACAGTGTGTTAGTTTGGTGTTGCAACCTTGTATCCATCACGACTTACCAGTCTGAAATTTTAAATGTGCATCTCTGAATTCTTGTATCCAAGACTTTGTGCACTGTTGTTAAAAACCCAAAAGAAGCAGGTCTAAGAAAATCATCCATTTGAATGACTACTGAGAAGACTCCTCATGCATTTGGACATGGATGTCTAATATCAGAAGCCAAAACAACACTTCATCAGTAGATTTGGGAGGACTTGTGAAAACCATGTGGATACATGTTCAAGACCTACCTCAAGTCCAGCAGAACTCGAGCGCCATGCCACACCATTCCAAGCACACTGAGGGGGGCGCGCTTCTTCAATCAATATGGAAATGCTTCCCAGGCAGCAATTTCACTGTAACTGGAGGGAAGTAAAAGAACCCTTGTCAGCCAACTGATCCGCCTTCCTGGCGATGTGGTGATTTGATGCTACAACGCAATGACAAAGAGCCACTCATGCGTGTGGAGGGAGTGTGATGTAATGACATGTGTGCACCCAAACTGTCCATAGGGATGTTTTTGTTGTCTCCAGAGGCTATTGTTCTCTAGGTGTCGTGTCACCATCCGTGGACAACAAATATCCATTGCGCGCCCTTATTGTTGTTTACACGCTGGACCCCTTCTTGCAAGGGCTCCTAATGGGAAGTAATGATACATCTGCTACTGTGGGAACTGCTAGTTTGGAGGCATTCCGAATGTACCTGCGGGCAAGGGGTAAAGGCCTGTGGTCTGGGAGGCCCAAAACCTCCAGGCCGATGGAAAGGCTACACTCGGGCAAGGTTTGTTGGAACTATCGATAACGCTAATGCTGTTGCTACTGCTGTTGCAACTGAGTACTGTACTAGGTTTTGCTACTTCATTCACTTCTCCATGATTTCGCGATGGAGCATGGGACACCTATTCCATAGATGACCTACATGGTTGTAGTAGTTGCACCACCTCCGCCACAGGATGGCCGCTGCCCCGTAGGATCCCTGGCTCCAAATGCTGCTGCCCCTTGCCTGTGTCAACATGATGTGTGAGGAAACTGGAAGCACTTCACGAGCCCATGAGAAGATGCGTGGAAGCTTCCTAGCGACACAGTCGCTGACTAGGCGTCAGTGCCTGGTCAGACGGTGACGACAGTCACAAGTCGTGCACACACCAGCAAGGATCTAGCTAGGAGACGCAAGGCAAAGTGTCAGAATGCTTCAATAGCATTTGCAGAGAGAGATGACAAATGACAGGTCCATGGCATAAATACCTGCCGCGGCGCACGGCGGGTGTCGCACGCGGTAGTCCAATATCTGTCCTCAAACCGGCCAAAAACCGTTGTTTTGGCCGTAACTCTGCGTAGACATATCAGAACGCTACGCCGTCTAAACCTAGACGAGTAAAAAAAAACAAGTGCAAGGACAAATATGACACGAACACGGACACACCCCACACTCAACCACGTTCAGGCAAGGGGGGAAGTCCAACAGAACGACAAGCCACCAAGAACTTTCTGTGTGCTAGTGCCTTCGTCAAGACGTTAGCACGCTACATGTCAGTGCCAACCCAAATGACGGAGATCACGTGTCGCTCCACCAGATCACGCACGAAGTGGTGCTCAACTGCAATGTGCTTCGTGGGAGCATGAAAGACACCAGAGTTCTCCGCAATTGCAAGAGCACTCTGGTTGTCGTAGCGAAGCACAATGGCGGGTACTAAGTGGCCAAGCTCATGCAACAAGGGCTGCAGCCATACCGCCTCAGCAGCCTTTGCACCCGCAGTAACGTACTCTGCCTCCAATGAGCTACGTGCAATGCAATCCTACTTCCCGCTGCGCCAGGACACAGCGGTCCCACTGAGCAGGAACACGTAACCGTTGCGACTGCGTCCATCTGGGCTCCAGGCCCAGTCGCTGTCGGTGTAGCCCTCAAGGACCACCAAACACTGCCGGAAAAAGCAGAGTCCGAGGTACAGTGTGGAGACCACATATCGTACCACTCGCACAGCCGTGTGAAGGGCTCTAGCGCATGGAGCCTGCGAAAATTGGGCAAGGAGGTTGACGGCAAATGCGATGTCAAGACGTGTGGTAGTGGCCAGATACATCAGAGATGCGATGAGACGGAGGTACAGGGTCACATCCACTATCTCCCCCAGCTGTGTGGGATCGTCAATCTTCATGGCATCCTGCTCGGCAAGCGTAAGAGGTGTGGAAGCCGTGGGCTCTACGCCAAGAAGGTCAATGAAGCGCTCCCCCACAACACGTGCATATCGGGCCTGATGCAGTAGTAGAGTGCGACGTCTGCGATCTCCATGCCAAGAAACACCGGTTCAGGACCAAGGTCCTTCATCCTATAGGCAGTCTGGAGGACAGCCTTGGCCTCCTTTACGGCCTCCAATGAAGGAGACGCGATTAGAAGGTCGTTGACATATACCACGATGGCGGTGAATCGCTCAGGCATCTGTCAGATGAAGAGAGAGGGATCGGCCTTGCTCTGTACATATCCCGCACGAGTCAGGGTGCCAGTGATCTCTTGGTTCCAACACCGAGGAGACTGCTTGAGGTCATAAAAGGTCTTGCGCAAGCGCCAGACCTTGTCACCATCCTCAAAACCAGATGGCTAAGCCACGTATATCTCCTCATCGAGAGAGCCATGGAGGAACGCATTGTTCACATCCATCTGGTGTAGTTCCCAGTCATCCTCAGCCACTGCATCGAAGAGAGCCCGAGCTGAGGCCATGCGGCCGATAGGGGCAAAGGTGTCAGTGTAATTGATGCCCTCAATCTGAGAGTACCCATTGACGACCAAGCGAGCCTTGTGGTGTTCCAGTGAGCCATCCGGCTTCACCTTCTTGTGAAAGACCCAGTTGACCTAAATAGCCTAAATCCAAGGTAGAAGGTCAACTAGAATGTAAACTCCGTGCTCTTGGATGGCGCGGAGCTCATCCTAGCAAGCAGCACACCACGTATCAGCATCGTGCGACGAGAGAGCTTCCCTCAGTGTGCCGGGGTCATGCGCCATAGAGGGAGAGCTCTGCGTGGCAAGAGCGCACGCCTCAGTGCTATGTCTGACGACCACAAGATCGTCTGCTGCATCACAAGCGATATGAACCTCGCAAGTGATGAGGGCGTGCCCTACAAGACACACTGGATGTACCTGTGCGTGCTCAATGCGGACACTCAAGCTTAAGGCCTTTGTGTCGGGATCACCACTCACGATGTTGCGAGTAGAGCGCTTGGGCGTGGGACCAAAGACTTGCTGAGCTCCGGAGTCCAATGGTCAAAGGCGACCGCCAGGCTCACAGGAATAACCCGGGCTCACCTCCGGCTCAAGAACGGGCACAATTACAGCTGGGGAGGGCTGAGGCAAGGGAGCTGGTGATGCCGTGCGAGGAGATACGGGTGTGGGAGACACAAGGCTCGATGTGACAATAGGAGCACGTGAGGCAGGTCCACGCAGGGAGGCAGGGGTGCTGGCGCACATAGGTACGGTCGCAGGAGAACACGCAGGTACAAGATCATGGGTACATGTGGGGCGTGAAGGGGCAGAGGTAGAAGCCGGCGGTGCTGGAGAGATCTCCGGACCGACAACGATGATCGCTCGGTCATCAAGCACTGGAGAGGTGGAGGGAGCTCAAATGGACCCATCAGCCTGGCGATCGGTGCTCACAGGCGTAGACTCCCCCATTCGTCGAGAAACCTCACACGTGGCAACGTGTGTGACGGTTAGCGACGTGATCAAAGTCAGATCACGGTAGGTGAGGGACTCAAAGAAGAGCGTTTCGCGGGACTCAACAATGCGAAGATGTGTAGGGTCCACAAAGCGCTATGCCTTCGACCAAGGGGAAATACCGACGAAGGCACACAAGCGACCCCGCGGTGAGACCTTGGACCCCTGCTGGTCCTCAGTGTACCACACACAAGCTAAGGATCCCTAGACATAAGCGAAGCGGAAGCCAGCACGGTGGCTGAACCAGAGCTCATACGGTGTGACGTGATCCGGAAGAGGACCGTGCGGGAGGCGGTTCCAGACCCAAGTCATGTAGGCAAAGCCTTCAAAAACAAAGGACTGCGGAAGACCGCACTCAATCCGCATAGTGCAAACCACATCCTCCATGGTGCGGTTCCAATGCTCAGAAACACCGTTCTGCCGAGGAGTAGCAGGAGCGCAGACCTGGTGAAAAGTCCCGTGCTCGGCGAAGAAGTTGTCCATCTCACCAAGGAACTCGCCGCCGCGATCCGAGTGGAAGGTGTGCAGTGTGTGGCGGGACTGACGCTCAGCCATCACTAGCCAGAGACGAACCGCGAGAGCGGCGTCACTCTTTTTGCGCAGGCTGTGGACCCACCGCATTCGGGTGAAGTCATCTGTTAGGATGAGGATGTATCAACCCCGATTGGACAGAGACTGGACAGGTAGGGGACCAAGAAGGTCCGAATGAACTAACTCAAGAGGGCAAAGTGCGCGTGAACGGGAGTCAGGGTAGGTGCAACGATGCAACTTACCCTGAGCGCAAAAGAGGCAATCGGTCTTGGGCGGCTTCTCGAATGAAGCCGCGTCAAGACCGAGAGCGAGTTGTACTCGAATGAGCTTCAACACAGTGTCGGAGCCTACATAACACATGCGGCGATGAAGCAATTGCTGGTGCTCAGGAGACAGAACACAAGAGACAAAAACACGAGCGGAAGGGGAGGGGGAGCAAGGAGCACAAGCCTAAGAGACACGATAGAGGTCATCCACAACAGAGGCACAAAGGAAAACGCTATGAGTGTCAAGAGCAGTCACAGTCGCGGACTCTGGAGTGTGCTCCAGAGAGAGTCCCATCAATGTGCAAGCACGTACATAAAGCAATCTGAGCTCAAGGTCAGGCACAAATAGCACCTCGGAAAGATATAGGGGGCCAGAAGGACCATCGAAACAGGCAACCACAACACCGTGGACTGGCAAGGACTGACCAGAGCCTGTGCGGACAAAGCAAACAGATGCAACAGGTTCAAGAACAATAAAATCATTGCGACGACATGTCATGTGATGAGTGGCACAGGATTCAATGATCCAAGTGCCATCGGGATCACGACTAGAGGACGTTACTCTACAACGAGCAACGGAACAGTCGGCCTCGGACGGACGTTGGGCAATAGGTGGGGAGGAACGACGAAGGGCACAAAGGTGAGACTTATGAATCCAGTCCGTACAGTCAGGCCCATCGCCATCACATGCCGACTGTGCCCCCCCCCATGAGTCATCCCGAGTCACAAGAAAAGACGAATAGACAGTATGTGAACCACCCGGCTATAAGAACACACTCGCACCTCTCTTAAAGCGAAGCGCCATAAGGTGTTGCAGCTTGGCGATGGTGCGGTCACGTGGGTCTAGATTGCCTCCGGTCGCCGGTGGTGAAGCGTGAATTGCTCCGGTCGTGGTCGCCGCGCGCTCGGAGGATGTGCTGCTCGATGTAGACCGTAGTGCGTGCGCAGCCTGAGCCCACGAGTAATCCGCGCCCAGTTGAGCGGCTGTTAGCACTCGGTGTAGGGATGCGTGTCTCCATAGTTGTAGCAGAGAACACAGCGTCCACTGCTACTGCCCGATGACGGCTGCTGCTGGCCCGAGCCACGTCTCTATCACCCCTTCTTCCCCTATGCTGCTGCTGCGACACCCTATGTCTGAGTTGGTGTAATCAAGGCAGAAGGGGAGGAGGAGGACGACGAGACAGAGGATGGAGAAGGAGTCTGCAGGAGGGGCGTTGGTGGTGATGTAACGACTACTGTAGCAATGGAGGTCTCTTGATGAGCCACGGCTGCCTCACGGGCGGAAGTCACCTAGAGGAAAAGCTGGTGCGCCCAGGGAAGAAGCTGTAGTGAGGCTGAAAAAGGCTTGAGCACGGCATCGTTGTACCGCGTAAAGATATCTGTGTGCTCAAGGCAAACCCTGAGCATGATCGTGCGGAACGCCCACAGCTGTGTGCCTCTTGAAGTCCCAAGGCACGTGTAAATGCGCATGGCGCGTTGCCAGTAGTCGGTTGCAGGCTCAGCATGCCCCTGGCAAAGGGAGTGAAAGGTACGGATGTGCGCGGCGCAAGTGGCGTGCGTCTCTATAGCAAGCAGGGACAATGCTAGGTCCCAGCCCCCGCGTCGATCTGCGCCAGTGCCTCTGCCCGCCTCGCCAAGGAATGAGCGGAAGTCGACGACGGTCTCGCGCGGCATGGCATAGAGAAGTCCGCGCATCGCCCTAGCCGCTGTCAGCACCTGAGCTCGGTCTGTAGTCTGATACGGACTGTGGGAGTAGGGCCACACGCCCTGTGAAGTGGCCCAGACTTGAAAGAGGATCTCCCAGTAGTCAAAGCCGTCCTCGCTGGCGTACCGTGAGGGCGACATCTTGAACTTCTTGGGTTGCCACTCTATAGGGAGAGCAACCACAGGCTGAGAAGGACGAGGGAAGGGAAAGACGCGGGGAAGGGGGAAGTCGCTGGGGTGGAGGATAGGCGACAATCGAAACTCCGGAAAGCGAGGTGTGTGTGGGGGCCGAGAGCTCGTCTGAAGCTGGCAGATACGATCCTGAAGCACACGATTCTTGTGCTCCGGGGAGTCGCCCTCCATGCCTAGCATGTGTGGATCCACGTCCCAAGGATCAAGAGGTGGCGGGTCAGCTCAAGCTCCTGTCTCCGATGCTTGAGTTGACTACTATGTACAGGGTGCCACCCTGGCCGCTCCCTCAAGAGTTTGTCGTGGAGTCGTGCAATGTCCTCCAAGAAGCTTGGTAAGTGTACGGATGGCGTCAGTCTGCTCTAGCTGGAAGCGATGCATCTTGTCTTGCTGGCTCTGCAGGTCCTCAATGGCCTGCGAATGTGGGTTCATGACTCCTGAGGAGGAAGAAAAAGGATCTAGTACCCTCGGGCAGAGCCATGGTGCCGCTCATTATGGGTCGAGACGTCCACATGTTCGAATTGCAGAAAAGTGAGTGTTTCTTGAGGTGTTGAAAAGTTGGCAACTTTTGACCCTCCAACCAAAAATTTCACTAAGGCAAGTGCTAACGTCAGCAAAAATTCGCTAACGTGAGCAAGACTTGATGACATCAGCAAGTAAAATGCTGACATTAGCTTGCCCTCCTTTTTTTTTGTGTCAACCCTCGCAACTACTGCGCGAGCTGGCGGCCGCTCCGTAGCAGCCGCGCGGGAGCTGTGCAAAAGCTACGCAGCAGCTTCCGCTCAACTGCTGCTACTGCTACATCATCAGATGCAGCAGCACCCGCGCGGCCACGTGCGGAGCGGCCGCCTTGCCGTTGTGCGTGCGGCCGTGGCAACAGCCGCGTGCTGCTGTTGCTTCTGCTACGCGTTACGGGTACTGCACAATGCTGTAGCCGCCGCGCACTGCTGCCGCATTTTCTGATGCGCTACTGCTATGACCGTTGCTGCTACCGCGCTGCTGCTACTACTACCGCTGCTCCTGCCGCTACTGGTGTACTACTGCTACCGCTGCTGTTGCTGTCGCTACTGCTGTTGCTGCACTGCTGCTGTGCTGCTACTGCTTTACGCTACTGCTGTGGTGCTGCCGTCGTGCGCTGCTGTTGTCGCAGCTGTTGCCGCTGCTACTGTGCTGCTACTCTGCTTCACTGCTGCTGCTGCTACTGAATGCTGCTGGCGACTATAGTCTCACGTGGTGATGTTGAGCGACGTCGACCGCAATCCGTTGTCGTCGACAGGTTCCTGTGGATTTATTGCAACTGTGGCTCTCACTGTTGCTGCTTTACTGCGTCTTTGCTGCGCAGCTCGGTGAGAATTGTCTCACCGCTCTGATACCATGAGAAGATGTGTGGAAGCTTCCTAGCGACACATCCGCTGACTAGGCATCAGTGCCTGGTCAGACGCTGACGACAGTCACAAGTCGTGCACACACTGGCAAGGGTCTGGCTAGGAGACACAAGGCAAAGTGTCAGAATGCTTCAATAGCATTTGCATAGAGAGATGACGAATGATAGGTCCATGGCATAAGTACCTGCCGCGGCGCATGGTGGGTGTTGCACGCGGCAGTGCAAGATCTGTCCTAAAACCAGCCGAAAACCATTGTTTTGGCCGTAATTCTGCGCGGACATATCAGAACACTATGCTGCTGAACCTAGACATACAGAATCAAAAGCAGGATGCTACGACTGGTCACATGCATGCATCCGGCATCAAGCGGTGGACACACAATACAAAAACATGCAAATCGGGCCCACGGCCAGTCCACCGATTAACTCGTGTGTGCTTCAGAAAACTGCAGGAGGTCCCGGGTAGCGTCAAGTGCTCTGGAACGGTCGTCAGTCAGCTCCGGGATGGTAGTCCGCCATCAGATGATGCACCGGTGCCTCCAGGGTCTGCATCAGGGATCTGCACAAGTATGGACACGGCCGAGTGGTCACAGTAAACTATACAAGTCGAGAGGAACGTCACAAATCACAACAGTTCAGGTATGCATGGGAAGGGAGTGTGATGTGATTACATGCCTATGCCCAAGGTGTGGAATGGTCTATAGAGATGCTTCTGTTGTCTCCATAGGCTGCAGTTATCTCGGGGTCCTCCTCTGTGGGCCAACCATGTCCATCACACGCACATGTCGTCATGCACCCGCTGGGCCCACCCTGGGGACATGCAGATTTGAGATTGGCACAGAGTATGCATGCTTTGCTCGCATCTGCTTCTGATGGAGCTGCTAGCTTGGAGAAAGTCCAAATGTAGCTGTTTGCAAAGCGATGGAGGCATGTGGTGTGAGAAGCCCATAACCTCCAGGAAGATGGAAAGGCTACAGTCGGGCCGGGTAGACCTTTTGGAGCTGTAGATGACGCTGATGCTGTTGCTACAGCAATTGCAACAGTATGAACTACCACTGCTTATCCATCATTTTTGGTTGTAGCATGGGGAACCTATTCCTTGGATTTCCTACCTGGTTGCAGCAGTTGCACCACCTCCATCACAGGATGGCCACTACCACTGTAGGATCCTTGGCTCCAAATGCTGCTGCCTTGCGTGTACCAACGTGACGTGTAAGTTTCATGGTTGTCGGATCGCCAGCACCTCCACCCCTTACCGTGCACATGGTGAAAAGCACAACTGAACTAGACTTCCATGAGGGCTCTTTGGCCTAGTAGGACCTCCAGATTGAGGGCCGAGATTACTGGCAGTCTGTTTTTTTCAGGCCCACTTCAGAACAGAGTTCATGGTGTGATTCAGGATCTCTAGCACCTCCAAGCAATGTCTCTTGATCTTGCCATTCCACTCTCGCACGGATTTGACCCCTCCAGGGTTGGACGGGTTGGTTGATTCTGCTGGTGTGCGCCGGGGAGGAATGGCGGCACATCTCCAAGCATCTGAACCCTCCATATTGCCTACAGAGTGGATGGAAAACTGCTGCTCCCTATGGGTGTTCACACCCCTGAACCATGATTAAAAAACCTAATCAAGAGTCTGAGTCCAGTGCCAGAGTTGTTCTCATGGAAGACTCAAATTCTCAAGTCCTAGGTGAGAATCGTGAGTTTTGTAGCTTTCAAGTCTACAGTGCATGAACTCTCGAGTCCCACAGACCAGCCTACCCACCCATTGAGTTGTTTCATGGGATGATATCTCAAAGATTTTGAAAGCTCATCATCAGCATAGCAAGGTTTGTTCCACGTTTGTGCCAATACCAAATCATTGTGCACATCCAATGTGTAACTCATTTCACAGCATGACTTCTGACGATCATATAATAGAAAGGTGCAAATGTTCACATTCATCAGTAAACATGCCTGGTCATCTCACACACGTAACTGATCTCAACCCCTCATTTTCACCCCGTCTTAGTTGTTACAAATGCTGTTAAGTGCAGGTTGCATTTTTTTCTTGTTCAATTGCAGTAGGTTATCACAAAATGTCTAGATTCACGTGCCAATCCAGAACATGAATGGGCATTGAGAAAAAGTTCTTTCTTTTTGGTGAAGTGAGAGTGAAAGAAGTTTGAAACATGGAGCAACATTGCATAAAAGGAGTGGAACTGCTGTATCTCTAAGAAATTTTTATAAAATCATCATCATCATCATCATCATCATCATAATCATCATCATCATCATCATCATCATCAT
>SZWC01035679.1:0-16746 GCA_023375785.1 Penium margaritaceum | reverse complement strand
GGGTGTCGCACGCGGCAGTCCAAGAGCTGTCCTAAGACCGGCCCAAAACCACTGTTTTGGCCGTAACTCTGCGCACACATGTCAGAATGCTACGCCGTCTGAACCTAGACGTGCAGAATCAAAAGACAGACGCTACGACTGGTCACATGCATGCATCCATCGAAATACAGTGAGCATACAATGCAAAAACATGCAAATAGGCCTCATGGCCAGTTTGCCGAAAGACGCCTGCAACATGTAGAAGACACAACAGAGAGTCCCGGTGGCATCTGGGGCTCTGGTGCAGTGGTCGGCCAGCTCCAATCTGGTAGTCCGCTGCCTGTCGTCGCGCCGGTGTCACCAGGGCCGCCCGCCTCAGGGATTTGCACGAGTATGGACACAGCCGAGTGGTCACAGTAAACTGTACAGGAACGGCACAAAGCACAACACACACAAGCCGGGAGGACACAACAGAGTACAATGAGAGACGCGGAAAAACCAACACTCCGCAAGGAGTCACAGGCGTAGTGCACATGGGTAGGCAGCATGACATGCGATGGAAAAACTCCCCCGGGGCACATGGATACAGAAGCGAGGACAATGGGTGCAACTCACGGACGCACGTGGACTGAACTTACAGCCTTCTTGAACGAGTTGCGCTTCAGTGCCTTAATCAAGAAGTCAGCCAACTGTCGTGCTATCTCAACCCGCACAATGCTGATGCTACCGTCATGCAACAATGAACGCACATAGTGATACTCAACATTGATTTGCTTTTTGCGTTTATGATGCACGTCGTCATTTTCGCTATTGGCCATGGCACTCTCATTGTGATGAGAGGGGCTGACGCAGCTTGGACAACAGATGATGTAGCCACACGCTCTCACATGCGCCTGAACCAAGGGCTATGTACTCAGCCTCAGTGGTGCTGTGTGCAATGCACCCCTGCTTGCCACTGCGCAAGGACACCGTTGTGTTGCCAACCAAAAACATCCAACCTGTGCGGCTCTTACCGTCAGGACTGCCGACCCAGTCATAGTCGGTGTAGCCCACCGCGACAACAGATGGCTGTCGGCGGAACATGAGACCTCGTCGTGGAGTCGAGACGACATCGCGTAGTGCTCAAATCGCGGCCTCGAAATGGAGGTGATGCGGTTCCTGAGGGAACTGAGCTAGGAGGTTGACGGCGAACGCGATGTCTGGACGCGTCGTTGTTGCTAGGAACATCAGTGAGCTAATGACGCGAAAATACGCAATCACGTCTAGTGGCTCCCCCACCACTGTTGGATCGGAGCTTTTGAGCATGGCCTGACCATCGGGCGACATAGGTGAGGATGCTCTCGGCACGAGGGACAAGTCTTGAGAGAAGTGTCCGGACAGGGTGCTGACGTAGGCAGCCTGATGGACATGCAGTATGCCCGCGGAACGATCATGCTCAAGCTCCATGCCCATAAAGACTCGCGCTGGCCCGAGGTCCTTCATGTGGTAGGTGGCGTGCAGCAGGTCCTTGACCTGCTGGATGGCAGCCGCATCTGGTGATGCAATGAGCAGGTCGTCGACATAGACCAAGACGGCGATGAGCATCTGACCTCGTAGGCTAATGAACAGCGCGGGATTGGCAGAGCTGCAAAGGAGGCCGTCGCTCAGAAGCGTACGACTGATCTCCTGGTTCTAGCAGCGCGGTGACTGCTTCAAGCCATAGAGGGATTTCCACAGTTTCCAGACCTTGCTAGAGCCATCGTCGAAGCCTAGGGGCTGCACCATGTAGAGCTCTTTCCCCTCGAGTGAGCCATGGAGGAAGGCATTGCTCACATCCATCTGATGCAGTTCCCACCCATGTTGTGCAACCAGGCTGAACAACGTGCGGATGGTGGAGAACCGACCTACCGGTGCAAATATCTAGTCATAGTCGATCCCAGGTATCTGAGCAAACCCCTTGGCCGTGAAACGGGCTTTGTACTTGTCTGGAGACCCGTCCGGCTTCCATTTCCGCCGATGAACCCACTTGGCGCCGATGGCCTTGCGGCCCGGGGGAAGGTCAACGAGCTCGTAGACGTAATGTTGCCGGATGGCAGCTAGCTCGTCAGCGCACGTCGCTTCCCAGTGTGCGGCCTCGGCAGACGCCCGAGGGTGGCTGGGTCCTCTGGTCGCTCAGTGGGGCGGACAGTGAGGGCATGCGCGTTCCGTGCCCCTGGTGGCAGCTGCGTGAGTGCGGCCATAACGGCATACCGGTGCTCCTGATGGAGCAGGGCGTAGCCCAGAGCCGACCTTGGATGTAGGTCCGCAATGACTGACAGTGTAGCCAAACCAAGTGCCTTGGTGCCGGGGTCCCCATTCACGACCGTGGGAGTGGAGCCACGTCTCCGAGGCAGTGGATCTGCATCTCCCCCAGGGGGTTGTGGGGTGAGAGGACGTGAAGAGGTGGCCTGACTGCTAACTGTCGGAACCCTGGATCTGAGGCTCCCGCCTGGACTATGTGTGTAGCGAGCCGACACAGACGAGGGAGCCTGCTCTGAGGGGCCGACATACGCAGATGGGACGGCTAGCCTGGAGGGGCCGGTAGAGACACATGGGGCAGCCGGCCCTGAGGGGCTGGCGGACACGGACGGGGCAGCCGGCCCTGAGGGGCTGGCGGACACGGACGGGGCAACCAGCCCTAAGGGGCTTGCGGATACGGACGGGGCAGCCGGCCCTTAGGGCCTGGCAGACACGGACGGGGCAGCCGTCGTTGAGGAGCTAGCGGACATGGACGGGGCATCCGGCCATGAGGGGCTGGCGGACACGGACGGAGCATCTGGCCCTAAGGGGCTGGCGGACACGGACGGGGCAGTCGGCCCTGAGGGGCTGGCGGACACGGACGGGGCAGCCGATCCTGAGGGGCTAGCAGACACGGGCAGGGCAGCCGGCCCCCAGGGCCTGGTGGACATAGACGTGACAGCCGGCCCCGAGGGGCTGACGTCCACCGACGGGAAAGATGACCCTAAGGGGCTGGCGGCCACCGACGGGGAAGCCGGCCCTGAGGGGCTGGCGGCCACAGATGGGGAAACCGGCCCTAAGGGACTGGCGGACACGGATGGGGCGGCCGGCAAAAGTGGGTCTGTGGACGCAGGCGATGGACCACCCGGACGCGGGAAGATGGAGGACGGACTCACCACTCCCCCACGCGATGGGAGAATCATTGATACGCCTAAGTGAACAAGGTCGCGGGGAAACATGTACTCAAAGAAGAGGGCATCCCGAGACTCGACAATGCAACAGCGAGTGGGATCCCAAAACCGCCAGGCTTTTGACTGACGAGAGACGCCGAGGAAGGTGCACGGACGACCGCGAGGGTTGAGCTTGCCACCCTGGTGCGGGGCAGGCAACCAGACGACGGCGACGCAGCCCTAGACACGAGCTGGACGCAAGTCGACGCGTTCTCCATACCAATGCTGGTATGGGGTGGACTGACGAGGAATGGGTCCATGGGGAGTTCGGTTCCAGACCCATGTCATGTAGGTCATAGCCTCGAAGTAGAAGCCGTCAAAGCACCGGATTTGACCCGCATGGTACGGACGGCGTCGGCCATGGTGCGGTTCCACCGCTCAGAGACCCCCTTCTGGGCGGGCATGTACGGCGCCGATGTCTCATGATGGACACCACGGGAGGCGAGGAAAAGAGTGGTCTCTCCCAGAAACTTGCCCTTGCGGTCTGAGCGGAAGCGGCGGAGGAAGCGACCACACTCGATCTCAGACCGAACAAGCCAATCCCGAATGGTGGGCGCGACGTCGCTTTTCTGCCGTAGGTAGAAAACCCAGCGATAGCGAGATTAGTCGTCCGTAAGGGTCAGAACGTAACGATCATGCTCGATGACAGACTCTGTCGGTAGAGGACCCATGATGTCAGAGTGGATGAGGTCAAGCGGGACGGACGCTCGAGAGGCAGAGAGGGGGTAGGTGAAGCGGTGCTTCTTGCCCTGAGCACAATCGATGCACTTAGTGGGGCACAGCAGAGGAAAGGAGCCTGAGTCAAGACCCGTGGCTGGTTGTATGTGAAGCATGCTGTCAATAGCGGCATAGTGGACGCGACGGAGGCTGCGATGCAGAAGACGCGTGTGCTGTGGAGACAATGTGCTGGTGACAAACACGTGGCCAGTGTCAGTTGACGAAGAGGAGACAGAAGTGGGAGCAGACAGGCGCGGTACATGCCACAAGTTGCCGCGGGCAATGGCATGCAGGACAACACGACCGGACAGACGCAGCAACACAGTGTCCACGCCAAGTGAATGCAAAGCATCCATGCTCATGCGATCAAGGGAGGTGACAGAAAGGAGGTTGACCTCAAGGCTCGGGATGAAGAGAACATCAGTCAAGAAGACGTCACCCGTAGGACCACAGAAACGAACGACGCCGACACCACGAACGGGCAAGACCTGACCAGATCCCGTCTGAACCCCGATGGCATCGGTGACGGGACCAAGCACACTGAAGGCCTCGCGCGAGGCCGTCATGTGATGCGTGGACCCAGAGTCGATGATCCACGTCTCTGATGGATCCTAGACGAGAGAGGCCAAGTCGCTGACAGTCACATTGTAGTGAGCGAGCGACGCTGACGAATTGGACGGAGGTGCAAACTGCGATTGCCAGCCATCTAGCCAGGCAACATCGTCTCGAAGAGGAGCGGGAGAAGAGAGGACGGCATAGGACGGGACAGGTGGAAATACATGCCATATGCGCAACAACGACTCTGTCATGCAGGGCACGGAGGAACTGGCAACGATGCAACTTGCACTTCCCTGGGGAGGAGGGCGAGGAAGTCCGAGCTGGAAGGCGATGAACTGCTACAGCTGGCGCTTGCGGGCGGACGGGCCGACGGAGTACACCGATTGCAAAGTGACGATGCCAGAGTCGGGGAAGGGAGAGGAGGAAGCCAGTGACAGGACAGCGGGTGCGGACAGCTATGAAGGATGCTGAGGTGGAGCCGTCACGAGTGGCGTTGATGTGACATGAACAGCGGCGGCTACGGCGCTGGAGGCAAGGCGGGGCTCACGCTGGCGACGCATGGTGGCGATAACACCAGCCTCGTCAGTTGGAAGCGGACATGTGTACCATCCATGTCTAGACTGGCCACAGTTATGGCAAACGTGGTTGGCGCTGCCAGATCCGCTAGTTTGCTGCAAAGTGCCCTTGCCCTTCTTGCCCTTCTTCTTCTTCTTGATAGAGGAGCAAGCGCCGGAGGATGCTGCTGCTGCTGGGGCGGCGATGGTCACTGACGCAACGGCAGGAGCGGCGACGGCAGGGGAGGCGAGGGCCTCTGTGCGATGGATGTGTGAGTCCTGACGAGCTTCCTCGATGCGGAGGAAGAGCTTGTATACCCAAGGCATGAGAGTACCTTGGGTGGCCATGGCCTCAAGAAAATCCTGGGAGTAGTGGACGAAGACATCGGAAAAGGAGGCGGTGACACCGCACTTGATGGTGAGGAGCGCAGAGAGGGGAGGTGGTGCGGCGTCTCTAAGGCGGTGGAGTAGGTCCTCTGCACGCTGCCAGTAGGAGGTGACCGTCTCGGTCTCCCCCATGCGAAGGGAGTTGAACTCCTGAAGCAGACGGCTGGTCTCAGCATCGGTGGACAGGCAATGAGGGCGAGTGAGTACATGCCAGGCCGATGCTGGGTCAGGGAGGGCTTCGGTGGTGAGGTCGCCAAGGAAGGGCTCGAGGGCGAGGCGTGAAGAAGGAGCGACGGGGTCGAGAGCACCGCGGCACGACCGGCATCATAGACCTGGTCGGCCTGGGTGGAGTCGAAGGGCAGAACGTAGTAGGGCCATAAGTTCTCACCCTATGCCCAGATCCGGAAGCTGAGCTCCCAGCTCCGGAACTGGTCACCAGCTTGAAGCGGTGGCAGTGGGGTTTTCGGAGTCCTTTGGCCTGCGGCCGCTACTCAAAGTGGGGCCTAGGACTGATGTCACCGTGTGGTGTTGGCGTAGGGTGTGTTTCTGCGCCAGGTACTGTGTGGCAAAGGATAGGGCCGGGCTCGCATATCTTAGCGGAGCAAACGGCGCTTGCTGACATTGGTGTGGCTGCTGCGGGGGAGGCTACTATTACAGTGGTGGCGAGTGTTGCTGCTGCAACTGCTGCGACAATGGGGGTGGCGACAGTTGTAGTGCCGCAGGCTGCTGTGTCAAAGCTGCGAGCTGCTGCTGAAGAGCGGCGAGCGGATCTGTTGAGGAAGAAGGATTGACAACAGATTGTGCAGGGCGACACTGCTGCTGCTGATCGTGCTGTTGCTCCTGCTTTTTCTGCTGCTGTTGCTGCTACTGCTACTGTTGCTGCTGCTGCTGCAGCTGCTGATGCTGCTCATGCTGCTTTTGATGTTACTACTGCTACTACTGCTATTGTTACTGGTACTACTGTTGTTGCTACTGCTGCTGCTATTGCTGTTGCTAATGCAGTTACTGCTGCTACTATTGTAGCTGCTGCAGCTGTTGTAGGAAAGGGGGACGAGGTCCCCCCCCCATCAGAGGAGGACCCCTTCCCACTACGACTAGTGGGCATGTTTTAGGCGCCTTCCCTTTTTTTGTTTTTTTCTTCTCTTTGTGTTGCTCACTTCAACAGTGATGTCAGCGGTATTGTCAGCCTGAAAAGGTTGACTTCAGCCAATCTTGTTTAGAATCTACAGGATTGCCTTGTTTTTGGTTGATGACATCAGTAGTGACGTCAATAGTGACGTCAGCTGAACGGCTGTTGACGTCAGCAACGACTGTTGCTGAGGCCGCTGCTATTGCAGCTGCTGCTGCTGCAGATGCGGCTACTGCTGTTGAAGCAGCAACAGCAGCTGCTGCTACTATTGCTGCTGCTGTTGATGCATTCATTGCTGCTGCTGCTACTGATGCTGTTGTAGCTACTACAGCTGCTATTGCTATTGCTGCTGATGTTGCTGCTGCTACTGTTGTGAGCTGCTGCGAGCTGCTCGGCAGCTACAATAGCTAAGGCAATTGTTGACGGGGTGGGGGATTTTTTCTGGTGTGTGTTTTTGTTTTTTTTCCTTCTGCTCACCGAGCTCGCTGCTCGCTGTGGGCAGCGGGCTCTGGGAAACGGGCAATGAGCAGCGGGCTCACTACTCGATGCCAGTAGCCCGTTGCTCGTAGCGAGCAGCGAGCTCGCTGCCTACAGCTCTCTGCTCGTGAAGAGCTGCGGGGAGCGAGCATAAGTAGCTTGCTGCTATTGCTGCTACAACCGGCTACTATTGTTGCTGCTGCTGCCTGCCACTACTGCTTGCCGCTGCGGGCTGCTACTGCTGCAAGCTGCTGCTGCTGCTGCGAGCTGCTCCTACTGACAGCTGGTGCTGCTGCTGCTGACAGCTGCTGCGGACTGCTGCTGCTCCAAGCTGCTGCTACTGCTGGGCTGCTACTACTGACAGCTGATGCTGCTGCACGTAGCTACGGCTTGCTGCTGCTACCACTGCTCATTGGAGTTGCCTGCCGGTGCTGCTTCTACAAGCTGCTGCTACTACTTGTTGGTGCCAGTCACTGTTCCTGGGTGACGTGCGTTGTGGTTCGTTGATGTCAGACGTGGCCGGCCGCTCATCTCCTCGCATCAAGCGTGGGGGTCAATGCTGCCGGAAAAATATGGCAGCATTTCCCCTGGCCGAGTGGCCGTGGGAAAATATCTGACGCCGCCACCAGGCGGGTCAATGCTGCCGAAAAAAATCCGGCAGCATTTTCCTTGCACTGGCACGTATGGGGGTCCCCCTGCGCTGTCTCGCACCTGTACGCCAGTCTTTTGCTATTGCTGCTACGCTCTAGCTGTGATACCAAGCTAGAATCTATGGAGCAGGCTGAGGCAGCAACGTTGTTGATGGAGCGTGCGGTCTTCCATGCTCGTTGCTTGAGTCTGCTACCCTCTCAGTCTGCTGCTCTATGAGCTCTGGGTTTGTTACTTAGTGATGTGCGCGCCAGAGTTAGCCCCAGAAAGCAGCTAAAAACTGGAAGTGACTGATTTATAATTAACAATAAACAACAATGGGAGACCCCTCCAAATTCTAGCTCCCCCCCAGCTTTATAGAGCTTGTTACTAAGATCACCAGCCAATCAGAAAATAGCTCTGTTTTCAGGCTGGCAGGTTTTCTCGGTGAGGCATGCCAGACGGCCGACAGCCCAAAACCCAGGCGTCATCCGTGAAACTGGACCATACCAATATACCAACGCCACGAACGCAGCCGTGCGGTCAGAAACAGCTAGAAAAACAATAGGAAAGAGATATGACTGCCCGAACCCAGGCAGTGCCTACGCTCGTCCAATGTGCCAAACACTGCCCCACAATATGAAATATGGACCCTAGGTAGAGCATGACGCTGTAGACACAACAGCACAGTCAGATCCAGCACCACAAGCACGTAGACAACCTCTGCGGAGGCAATGACCGCCGGTGGCTCAACCGCCAAGGAGGCCTGCCGATAGAGCTGAGCACGTTGACGTAGGGAGGAGGCTCCAGCGAACCGTGAGTAGGCCTCAACGTGTGTCGGCTCCACCGGACGACACTCCAGCTGCGTCAAGTCTCGCCGTTAGTCATCTGCACGCCAATGTACAAAAGCCAGGAGGACACAACAGAGTACAATGAGAGACGCGAAAAACAAACACCCCATGACTCACAAGCGAAGTGCACATGTGCGGGCAGAGACACAGTCAACAACCAGACTCCCCCAGGGCACACAGAGACTGAGGCAGGGACAAAGAAAGCTACTCACGGACGCACGCCAACGAAACTCACAGCCTTTGCCTTGGTCAAGAAGTCAGCCAGCTACCGTGCTGTCTCAACCCACACAATGCTGATGCTTCCGTCATGCAACAACGAACGCACATAGTGATACTCAACGTTGATGTGGTTTGTGCGTGTGTGATGCACGCCGTCATTGTCGGTGATGGCCATGGCACTCTCATTGTCACAATGCAACGTGATGGACACGACGAACCGACACAACTCGGACAACAGACGACGCAACCACACTCTCTCACACGCGCTTGAGCCAAGGGCCATGTACTAAGCCTCAATAGTGTTGTGTGCAATGCACCCCTCCTTGCCACTTCGCGAGGACACAGCTGTGCCACCAATAAGAAAGATCCAGCCTGTGTGACTCTTACCGTCTGGACTGCCGGACGAGTCACTGTCGGTGTAGCCCACCACGATGACAGACAGCTGGCAACGGAACATGAGACCTCACCGAGGAGTCGAGACGACGTAGCACAAGACTCAAATTGCAGCCTCAAAGTGGAGGTGACGTGGCTCTTGAGAAAACTGAGCAAGCAGGTTGACGGCGAACGCGATGTCTGGATGCATCGTCGTCGCCAGAAACATCAGTCACCCGATGACTCGCACATACGTGGTCACGTGAACTGGCTCTCCCACAACGGCTGGGTGAGGACTCTTCAGCTTCACCTGGCCATCAGGTGACATGGGTGAAGATGAGGGAGGTCGACGAGGTCATTCACATGGTGCTCCCAGATAGTAGCAAGCTCATCAGCGCAGGCAGCATCCTAGTTTGCGGCCTCAGGAGAGGTGTGAGCCTCACCCAGGGTGGCTGGGTCCTCGAGGCGTGCTATGGAGCGGACAGAGAGAGTGTGTGCGTCTCAAGCTCCAGGTGGTATGCGTGCGAGTGCACCCATGACGGCATGCCGATGCTCGTGATGAAGCATGGCGTAGCCCAGTGCAGAGCCAGGGTGAAGGTTTGCAATGATAGTCGAAGTTGTCAGGCCGAGGGCCTTGTTGATAAGGTCCCCACTCACGACCGTAGGAGTGGAGGAGACACTTGGAGCGACAGGGGGCCAAGACGCCACAGGGCGAGTTGCTGCGGTCTGCACGCTCACTGACGGCCGAGGTCAGAGCCTACTGCCTAGGCCACGCGTGTAGCATAGTAGGGCAGGAGATGGCCCCGAGTCTTATGGGCCGACAAAGGCGGACGGGGCTCCTTGCCCGGACGGACCAACGGACGCGATTGGGGTTGCTGGTCCGGAGGGGCCAGCGGATGCGAATGGGACCGCCACCCCGGAGGTACCGATGGATGCGATTGGGACGGCCGGCCCGGAGTGACCGGTAGACGCGACTGGGACCGCCGGCCCCGAGGGGCCAGTGGACGCAATTGGGACCGCCGGCACGAAGTGGCCAGTGGGCGCAATTGGGGCTCCTGGCTTGGAGGGGCCAGCAGGCGCGATTGGGACTGCTGGATCAGAGGGGCCAGCAGGCGCGACTGGGGCTGTTGGCTTGGAGGAGGCAGCGAGCGCGACAGGGGCTGCTTGCTCGGAGGGAGTAAGTAATGTGCCACCTAAAAGCGGTAGGATGGAGGACGGACTCACCACTCCCCCACGTGACGGGAGGGACACCGATGAGTCGGAGCGAACGGGATCGCGTCGAAACAGTTCCTCAAAGAAGAGGGTATCGCAAGACTCGACGATGTAGTGGTGGAAGGGATCCCAGAAGCGCCACGCCTTAGACTGACAAGAGACACCAAGAAAGGTGCAAGGACACTTGCGGGGGGTGAGCTTGCCGCCCTGCTCCGTGGCGGGCAGCCACATGATGGCTATGTAGCCCCAAACGCGAGCAGGGCGGAGGTCGGCTCGCTGACCGCACCAGTGCTAGTACGACGTGGACTGGCGGGAAAGGGGTCCGTGAGGAATCCGGTTCAAGACCCACGTCATGTAGGCCATGACTTCAAAGTAGAAACCATCGAAAAGGCCAGACTCAACCCGCATGGTGCGGACGGCATCGGCCATGGTACGGTTCAACCGCTCGGAGATGCCGTTTTGGACGGGCGTGTAGGGCGCGGACATCTCGTGATGGATACCGCGGAAGGCGACAAAAGTCGTGGTCTCGCCCATGTACTCACCACGGCGATCGGAGCAAAAGCAACAAAGGGATCAACCACACTCGCGCTCTTCAAGGACAAGTCAGTCCTGAATGGCACAGGCGACATCGCTCTTCTGCCAAAAGTGGAAGACCCAGCGGTAGCGCGAGTAGTCGTCAGTGAGGGTGTGGACATAATGGCCATGCTCTCCGACGGACTCGTTAGGGAGAGGACCCATGACATCAGAATGGACCAGGTTGAGAGGGGCAGACGCACGGAAGGAGGACAGAGGGTATGTGGACCGGTGCATCTTGCCATGAGTGCAAACAACGCACTCCGTGGGGTACGGCAAAGGGAAAGTCTCAGAGTCGAGGCCCTTGGCCGGCTGGGTGCGGGACATGCTGTCGACAACAGCAGAGTCGACATGGCAAAGGCGATGGTGCAAGAGACAAGTGTGCTACGCGAAGAGCGTGCTGGTGCCAAACACATAGCCTGTGGTGGCTGACGGGGAGGGGATGGAAGGAGAGGAGGACACACGAGCATGTGCCAGAGGTTGCCACGGGCGGTGGTGTGAGGAACGACAAGACCGTACAGACGCAACAACACAGTACCAACACCATGCGAGTACACAACATCCATGCTCATGTGGTCAAGGGTAGTAACGGACAAGAGAATGAGCTCAAGACCAGGGACGAATAGGACATCAGCCAGGAATGCATCACCGGCAGCACCACGGAAACGAATGACACCAACGCCGTGGACAGGTAACACCTTGCCGAAGCCTGTCCGGACATCGGATACATCGCCAACAAGACCGAGTATACTGAAGGCCTCATGAGAGGCCGTCATGTGATGCATGGCCCCGGAGTCGATGATCCAGATCTCGGCCGGGTCTGGGACCGGAGTCGACAAATCGCTAACGGTCACATGGCAGCACGTAAGAGACACGAACGCGGTGGAAGGGGGTGCAAACCGAGACTGCCAATCATCAGGCCAAGCGACGTCGTTACGGAGGGGGATAGAGGAGACCAGGGGGAACGGCAAGACAGACGAGGAGGCAGGACACGACCGCAGCTCAGTCTCAGTCATGCAGGGTGAAGGGGACGAGCAGGATGTGACGCAACTCGCACTTCTCTGGGGGGGAGGGCGAGGCAGGCCAAGCTGGAATGCAATGAACTGCTTTAACTGTCGCTTAAGCATGGACGGCCCAGCAGTGTAGACTGAGTGCGGAGTGACGGCGCCGGAACCCGGATAGAACGAAGACTGCACTGGTGAAGGGAACAAGGGCACCGACAGTTACGGGTGATGCTGCTATAGAGCTTGCGTCGGCGGGACCGGTGCGGCTGTCAGAGGAGTGGAGCTGCTGGACGTGATCGGGGCGTCAGGGCCAACGATAGCGACAACGGCAGAGGCGAGACGGCACTCTCGCTGGCAACGCATGGTGGCAATGACGCGCGCCTCGTCCGTGGACAGCGGGCACGTGTACCATCCATGCCCGGGCTGGCCACAATTGTGGTAGACTGAGCTACCACAGCTGGACCCAGTTGACTACTGCTGCTGTTGCTGCTGCTCACCCTTGCCCTTCTTGCTCTAGCGTTTCTTCTTCCCTTGCGACAAAGAGCTGGTAGAGGTAGCTACTACAGGGAAAGCGACGGCCACGAAGGCGACAGCAGAGGAGATTATAGCCTCTGTGCACTAAAGGCGGGACTCCAGGCGAGCTTCCTCAATCCTGAGGAAGAGCGCGTATGCCCAGGGCATGAGGGTGTGCTAGGCCGCCATACTGGAGAGGAAGTCCTTGGAGTAGTGCACGAAAAAGTCCGCGTACGCGCCAGTGCCACCCCGCTTGTTGGAGAGGAGCGCAGCCAAAGGGGGTGGAGCACAGGTGCCGAGGCGACGATGGATGTCTTCAGCCCGTAATTAGTAGGCGGTGACTGTCTCGGTCTCCCCCATGTGGAGGGAGTTGAACTCCCGCAGCTTACGGCTGGTCTCAGCCTCGCTGGACAGTCGATGGAGGCGAGTGAGGACGTGCCACACGGCTGCAGGGTCTGGGACGCTGCAAGCGGTGAAATCACCAAGAAAGGGCTAAAGGGCCAGGCGGGAAGCCAGTGGAGCGACAGGGACGAGGGCGCGGACGGCGCGGCCAGCGTCATACAACTGGTCGGCCTGGGTGGAGTCGTATGGAAGAGTGTAGTATGCCCATAGGCCCTCACCCTGCGCCCAGATGCCTAAGCTGAGCTCCCAACTCTGGAACTGCTCGCTGGCCTAAAGCGGCGATGGCGGCGTCTCAAAGTCCTTTTGCCTACGGCCGGCGCCCAGAGTGGGGCTAAGGACAGAGGTCACTGTCTGCCGCTGGCGCTGAGTCTGCTGTTGCGCTAGGTATTGCGTGGCAGCGAACATAGCGGGGTTGGCGTGCCCAAAAGGAATGAACGGCGGCGGAGCACTTGTGGCCATCTGTGAGGCCAGTGGTTGCAGTGCTGTAAGCTGCTGCGTGAAGGCGGCGAGCTGTTGCTGAATAGCAGCTAAGGGATCAGGGCTGTCAATGTCGATGCTTGTTGGCTGCTACTGCTGCTACGACTGCTGTTAGTGCAATGTTGTGCTGCTACTGATGCCGCTGTTGTTGCTGCTGCTGCTACTACTACTACTGCTGTTGCAGCTACAGCTACTGTTGTTCCTCGTCCTGCTGCTACCGCTGCTACTGCTACTGCTGCTACTCCTGCTACTACTGCTGCAGCTGTTGAAGCTGGTGCAAGAAAAGGGGAGAGGGGTGCCCCCCCTGGGGGTCCCCCCAATGGAGGAGGATCCCTCCCCACTATGGCTGTTAGCCATGGTTTTGGTGCCCCCTCTCTTTGCAATTCTTTGTGTTTTGTGTGCTATTGATGTCACCAGTGATGTCAGTCTAAGATGGCTAGTATCAGCAGCTGATGCGGCGTAACCTACTACTGCTGCTGCTATGAAGTTTCTTCCCCACCCTTCTACCCTTTTTTGTTGATGACATCAGTAGTGACGTTAACAGTGACGTCAGAGGCTAAATGTTGACATCAGTAGCGGGTGTGGTTAGGGGCTGCTGCTGCACAGCTGCAGTAGTTGCTGTCTTTTACGCCGTTGCTACTGTTGTTATTACCGCTATCGTTGCTTGCCGTTGCTGCTGCTGCTACTGCTACTGCTGCAACTACTGCTGCTACTGTTGCTGCAGCTGTTGTTGCTACTGTGGCTGATGCTGCTACTACGACTGTTGTGGCAGTAGCTACTGCTGTTGCAGCTTCTGGTGCTGCTATTGTGCCTGATGTGGAAGCAGCTACTGCTACTACTACTGTTGCTATTGTTGTTGCTGCTACTACTGCTACTGCTATTGCAGTTGCTGCTACTGTTGCTGCTATTGCAGCTATTGCAGTTCCTCCTGTTGCAGCTACTACTACTGTTACTGTTGTTGCGTGCTGCTATGGCTGCTGTGGCTACTGAAGCAGCTATGGCAGTTGTTGCTAGGGTGGGGGATTTTTTTTTCTTCTTTTTGTCTGGGACAACGAGCCTCACTACTTGCTATAGGCGAGCTGCGAGCAGCGAGGCTTGCTACTCGCTACAAGCAGCTCGCTGCTCCTAGCGAGTAGCGGGCTCGTTGCTTGCAACCCGCTACTCGTGGCAAGCTAGGGGCTACGAGCAGAAGCAACTATTGCTAGCTGCTGCCGGTTGTTACTCGCTGCTACTGCTGTTGCTACTGGCTGCTGCTGCTGTTTGCTGTTGCTTGCTGCTACAGCTGCTACAGCTTACTACTGCTGGTGTTGCTTGCTACCACTACTGCTACTGCTACGAGATGCTGTTGCTAGCCGTAGCTACTGCTTGTTGTTGCGGGTTGCTACTGCTACTACGAGCTGCTACGAGCTGCTGCTGCTACCGACTGTTGCTGCTGCTGCGAGCTACTACTACTGCTGCAAGCTGCTACAAGCTGCTGTTACTGCTGGCTGTTGTTGCTGAACGCAGCTGCTGCTGGCAGCTGCTGCCACAGCTTGCTATAGTTGCTTGCCGTTGCTGCTGCTGCAAGCTGCTACTTCTGCTCACTGGTGCCAGTCACTGGACCTGCGTGACGTTGCCACGTGGAGCGTCATCCGCAGGTGTCGGATGCGGCCTGCCGCTCACCTCCCGGCGTCACGCGTGGGGGTCGGTGCTGCCGGGAAAAATCTTAAAGCATTTCCCTTGGCCCAGTGGACGTGGGAGAAAATCTGACGCCACCACCAGGCGAGTCAATGCTGCCGAAAAAAATCCGGCAGCATTTCCCCTGCACTGGTGTGTATGGGGGTCCGCCGGCATTGTCTAGCACCTGTACGCCAGTCTTCGACTGCTGCTAATACGCTCTTGCTCTGATACCAAAATGGAAAACTAGGCAGCAGGTTGGGGCAGCAGCATTGTTGATGTAGCGTGCGGGCTTCTACGCTCGTTGCTTAAGTCTGCTGCCCTCTTAGTCTGCTGCTCTTGAGACTAAGTCTGGAAGCTCTAGGTTTGTTGCTCACAAATGCGCGCGCCAGTGTTAGCGCCAGAAAGTAGCTGAAAACTGAAGGTGACTGATTATGAATGAAGAATGAGCAACAATGGGAGACCCCTCCAAGTTCTAGCTCCCCCCCACTAGTGTAGAACTTGTTACTTAGCTAACTAGCCAATCAGAAAATAGTCCTAGACCTATTTTCTAGCTGCCAGGGTTTTCTCGGTGAGCCCTGCCAGACGCCCGACAGCCCAAAACCCGGGCGTCGTCCGTTTTGCGGGGTAACTAGACCATATGATAATACAAACGCTGCAAACGCAGTCGTGCGGTCAGAATCAACTAGAAAAGTAGCAACAAAGAGTTATGGCTACCTGAACCCAGGTAGTGCCTACGACGGTCCATGATGCCAAACAGTGACACGTAGCAAGAGACATGGACCCTAGGCAGAGCATGATGCTACAGACACAATGGCACAGTCAGAAACAGTGTTGGGTGCATGCAAACAGCATCTGCGGTGGCAGTGACCGCCGATGGCCCGACCGCTGAGGAGACCTGCCGATGGACCTGAGCACGTCGCCGGAGGGAGGAGGCTCCAACAAACTGCGAGTAGGCCTTAGCGTGCGTCGGCTCCACCGGACGACACTCCAGCAGCATTGAGTCTCGCCGCCAGTCATCTGCACACCGATGTACACAAGCCGGGAGGACACAACAGAGCACAATGAGAGATGGGCAAAAACCAACATGTGCTACCTTGGCACCCCAAGAGTCCATGACTTGTGTCTTGTGCTTGTGGTTGCGCTTTTGCTTGTGCTTGTGTTTGGGACTCATCTAACCATGAATGAACATGTGGGCATCGTCCGTGCTAGACTGGGCACCTTCACAATCATCACTGTGCAAAGTTGTAGTCGTGGTACAGTCAGTGAGACCCCTCAGGTTAGATAACACACTCACACCTCGTTGATGCGAGTGCAAGGTAAGGAGCTACTTGAACTCGGTGGCGCGACGATCCCAAGGGTCTGGTGTTGATGAGGTCAAGGTGGTCGATGATGGTTCCGTCAAAGGGCTTGGCCACATCTGCATCAGAGTTGCACTTCGTTTTTACAGAGCTAGCGAAGGAGGAGGACGAGCAGGAGAGTGTTGCATGGGTCCCCAATCGCATGTGCATGACCTTGTCCCAGTTAAGGGGAAGTTCTTTGTACTCCGTGAAGCAATGCACTCCCCCACTATCGCAACAAATCACCTGAGTGCCACAAATTCAAGATGAAATTGTGCTAACCTTGTCCCTACCTCTCACTCTCACCATATTTTTTCCGCTGTTTGTTGTGGTTGCTGTGCAAGAAGCACTTCAAAGAGTTGGTTATGAGTACACTGCAAGTAACCAGTTGATTGTGCATACAAACACACACACAAACACACACACACACACACACACACACACACACACACACACACACACACACACACACACACACACACACACACACACA
>SZWC01035672.1:0-12502 GCA_023375785.1 Penium margaritaceum | reverse complement strand
GTGTTTCTGACCAGTGTGTTTCTGACCAGTGTGATTATGACCACTCTGTTTCTGACCACTGTGTTTCTGACCACTGTGTTTCTGACCACTGTGTTTCTGACCAGTGTGTTTATGACGAGTGTGTTTCTGACCACTGTGTTTCTGACCGGTGTGTTTCTGACCAGTGTGTTTCTGACCACCGTGTTTCTGACCGCCGTGTTTCTGAACATTGTGTTTCTGACCACCGTGTTTTTGACCAATGTGTTTCAGACCAGTGTGTTTCAGACCACTGTGTTCTGACCAGCGTGGTTCTGACCAGTGTGTTTCTGACCAGTGTGTTTCCTACCAGTGTGTTTCTGACCAATGAATTTCTGACCAGTGTGTTTCTGACCACTATGTTTATGAACAGTGTGTTTCTGACCACTGTGTTTCCGACCAATGTGCTTATGACCACTGTGTTTCTGGCCGAAGTGTTTCTGACCACTGTGTTTCTGACCAGTGTGTTTCTGACCAGTGTGTTTCTGCCCACTGTGTTTCTGACCAGTGTGTTTCTTACCGGTGTGGTTCTGACCACTGTGTTTCTGACCACTGTGTTTCTGACCACTGTGTTTCTGACCGGTGTATTTATGACCACTGTGTTTATGACCACTGTGTTTCTGACCACTATGTTTCTGACCACTGTGTTTCTGACCGGTGTGTTTCTGAGCAGTGTGTTTCTGACCAGTGTGTTTCTGACCACTGTGTTTCTGACCGCCGCGTTTCTGACCACTGTGTTTGTGTCCACTGTGTTTCTGACCACTGTGTTTTTGACCAGTGTGTTTCTGACTTGTGTGTTTCTGACCATTGTGTTTCTGACCAGTGTGTTTCTGACCACTGTGTTTCTAACCACTTTGTTTCTGACCACTGTGTTTCTGACCAGAGTGTTTCCGACCAGTGTGTTTTTGACCACTATGTGTCTGACCACAATGTTTCAGACCACTGTGTTTCTGACCACCGTGTTTATGACCATTGTGTTTCTGACCATTTTGTTTCTGACCAGTGTGTTTTTGACCAGTTTGTTTCTGACCACTCTGTTCTGACCAGTGTGTTTCTGACCAGTGTGTTTCTGACCAGTGTGTTTCTGACCAATGACTTTATGACCAGTGTGTTTCTGACCAGTGCGTTTCTGACCAGTGTGTTTCGGACCAGTGTGTTTCGGACCAGTGTGTTTCTGACCAGTGTGTTTCTGACCACTGTGATTCTGACGACTGTGTTTCTGACCACTGTGTTTCTGACCAGTGTGTTTCTGACCACTGTGTTTATGACCACTGTGTTTATGACCACTGTGTTTATGACCACAATGTTTCTGACCAGTGTGTTTCTGAGCAGTGTGTTTCTGACCAGTGTATTTCTGATCACTGTGTTCCAGGCCACTGTGTTTCTGACCAGTGTGTTTCTGACCACTCTGTTTCTGACCACTGCATTTCTGACCACTGTGTTTCTTACCACTGTGTTTCTGACCATTGTAGTTATGACCACTATGTTCCTGACCACCGTGTTTCTGACCACTGTGTTCCTGACCAGTGTATTTCTGACCAACGTGTTTCTGACCAGTGTGTTTCTGACCAGAGTGTTTGTGACCACTGTGTTTCTGACCATTGTGTTTCTGACCAGTGTGTTTCTGACCAGTGTGTTTCTGACCAGAGTGTTTGTGACCACTGTGTTTCTGACCATTGTGTTTCTGACCAGTGTGTTTCTGACCAGTGTGCTTCTGACCACTGTGTTTCTGACCAATGTGTTTCTGACCGGTGTGTGTCTGACCAGTGTGTTTCTGACAACCGTGTTTCTGACCAGTGTGTTTCTGACCAGTGTGATTATGACCACTCTGTTTCTGACCACTGTGTTTCTGACCACTGTATTTCTGACCAGTGTGTTTATGACGAGTGTGTTTCTGACCACTGTGTTTCTGACCGGTGTGTTTCTGACCAGTGTGTTTCTGACCACCGTGTTTCTGACCGCCGTGTTTCTGAACACTGTGTTTCTGACCAGTGTGTTTCTGACCACCGTGTTTCTGACCGCCGTGTTTCTGAACACTGTGTTTCTGACCACCGTGTTTTTGACCAATGTGTTTCAGACCAGTGTGTTTCAGACCACTGTGTTCTGGCCAGCGTGGTTCTCACCAGTGTGTTTCTGACCAGTGTGTTTCCTACCAGTGTGTTTCTGACCAATGAATTTCTGACCAGTGTGTTTCTGACCACTTTGTTTATGAACAGTGTGTTTCTGACCACTGTGTTTCCGACGAATGTGCTTATGACCACTGTGTTTCTGGCCGAAGTGTTTCTGACCACTGTGTTTCTGACCAGTGTGTTTCCGACCAGTGTGTTTCTGCCCACTGTGTTTCTGACCAGTGTGTTTCTTACCGGTGTGGTTCTGACCACTGTGTTTCTGACCACTGTGTTTCTGACCACTGTGTTTCTGACCGGTGTATTCCTGACCACTGTGTTTATGACCACTGTGTTTCTGACCACTGTGTTTCTGACCGGTGTGTTTCTGAGTAGTGTGTTTCTGACCAGTGTGTTTCTGACCACTGTGTTTCTGACCGCCGCGTTTCTGACCACTGTGTTTCTGACCACCGTGTTTCTGACAACTGTGTTTCTGACCACCGTGTTTCTGACCAATGTGTTTCTGACCAGTGTGTTTCAGACCACTGTGTTCTGACCAGCGTGGTTCTGACCAGTGTGTTTCTGACCAGTGTGTTTCTGACCAATGTGTTTCTGACCAATGAATTTCTGTCCAGTGTGTTTCTGACCACTTTGTTTATGAACGGTGTGTTTCTGACCACTGTGTCTCCAACCACTGTGTTTCCGACCACTGTGCTTATGACCATTGTGTTTCTGACGGAAGTGTTTCTGACCACTGTGTTTCTGACCAGTGTGTTTCTGACCAGTGTGTTTCTGCCCACTGTATTTCTGACCAGTACGTTTCTTACCAGTGTGTTTCTGACCCTTGTGTTTATGACCACTGTGTTTCTGACCACTGTGTTCCTGACCAGTGTGTTTCTGACCACAGGGTTTATGACATCTGTGATTATGACCACTATGTTTATGACCACTGTGTTTCTGACCAGCGTGCTTCTGAGCAGTGTGTTTCTGACCAGAGTGTTTCTGATCACTTTGGTCCTGACCACCGTGTTTCTGACCACTGTGGTTCTGACCAGTGTGTTTCTGACCAATGTGTTTCTGACCAGTGTGTTTCTGACCACAGTGTTTCTGACCACTGTGTTTCTGACCACTGTGTTTCTGACCAGTGTGTTTCTGACTCGTGTGTTTCTGACCACTGTGTTTCTGACCAGTGTGTTTCTGACCAGTGTGTTTCTGCCCACTGTGTTTCTGACCAGTGTGTTTCTTACCGGTGTGGTTCTGACCACTGTGTTTCTGACCAGTGTGTCTCTGACCACTGTGTTTCTGACCACTGTGTTCCTGACCAGTGTGTTTCTGACCACAGGGTTTATGACATCTGTGATTATGACCACTATGTTTATGACCACTGTGTTTCTGACCAGCGTGCTTCTGAGCAGTGTGTTTCTGACCAGAGTGTTTCTGATCACTTTGGTTCTGACCACCGTGTTTCTGACCACTGTGTTTCTGACCAGTCTATTTCTGACCACTGTGTTTCTGACCACTATGTTGCTGACCAGTGTGTTTCTGACAAGTGTGTTTCTGAACAGTGTGTTTCTGACCACTGTGTTTCTGACCACTGTGTTTTTGACCAGTGTGCTCCTGACCCCTGTGTTTCTAACCACTGTGTTTCTGACCATTGTGTTCTTGGCCACTGTGTTTCTGACCACTGTGTTTCTGACCATTGTGATTCTGACCAGTGTGCCTCTGACTAGTGTGTTTCTGACCAGTGTGTTTCTGACCACTGTGTTTCTGACCAATGCGTTTCTGACCACTGTGTTTCTGACCACTGTGTTTCTGACTACTGTGTTTCTGCCCAGTGTGTTTCAGACCAGTGTGTTTCTGACCACTGTGTTCTGAGCAGGGTGTTTCTGACCGGTGTGTTCCTGACCGATGAATTTCTGACCACTGCGTTTATAACTACTGTGTTTCTGACCACTATGTTTCTGACCACTGTGTTTCCGACCAGTGTGTTTCTGAGCAGTGTGTTTCTGACCAGTGTGTTTCTGACCACTGTGTTTCTGACCGCCGCGTTTCTGACCACTGTGTTTCTGACCACCGTGTTTCTGACCACTGTGTTTCTGACCACCGTGTTTCTGACCAATGTGTTTCTGACCAGTGTGTTTCAGACCACTGTGTTATGACCAGCGTGGTTCTGACCAGTGTGTTTCAGACCAGTGTGTTTCGGACCAGTGTGTTTCTGACCAATGAATTTCTGACAAGTGTGTTTCTGACCACTGTGTTCCGACCACTGTGCTTATGACCACTGTGTTTTTGACGGAAGTGTTTCTGACCACTGTGTTTCTGACCAGTGTGTTTCTGACCACTGTGTTTATGACCTCTGTGTTTCTGACCACTATGTTTATGACAACCGTGTTTCTGACCAGTGTGTTTCTGAGCAGTGTGTTTCTGACCAGTGTGTTTCCGATCACTGTGTTTCAGACCACTGTGTTTCTGACCACTGTTTTTCTAACCACTCTGTTTCTGACCACTACATTTCTGACCACTGTGTTTCTGACCACTGTGTTTCTGACCACTGTGTTCCGAACGAATGTGTTTCTTACCATTGTGTTTCTGACCACTGTGTATATGACCACTTTGTTCCTGACCACCATGATTCTGACCACCGTGTGTCTGACCAGTGTGTTTCTGACCGATGTGTTTCTGACCAGCGGGTTTCTGACCACTGTGTTTCTGACCACTGTGTTTCTGACCGGTGTGTTTCTGACCGGTGTGTTTCTGACCAGTGTCTTTCTGACCACTGTGTTTCTGACCAGTGTGTTTTTGACCAGTGTGTTTCTGACCCCTGTGTTTCTAACCACTGTGTTTCTGACCATTGTGTTCCTGACCACTGTGTTTCTGACCACTGTGTTTCTGACCACTGTGTCGCTGACCATTGTGATTGTGACCAGTGTGCCTCTGACCAGTGTGTTTCTGACTATTGTGTTTCTGACAACTATGTTTCTGACCACTGTGTTTATGACCACTGTGATTCTGACCAGTGCGTTTCTGACCACTGTGTTTCTGACCAGTGTCTTTCTGACCACTGTGCTTCTGACCACTGTGTTTCTGACCAGTGTGTTTCTGACCAGTGTGTTTCCGACCACTGTGTTTCTGACCACTGTATTTCTGACCAGTGTGTTTTTGACCAGTGTGTTTCTGACCGCTGTGTTTCTTACCACTGTGTTTCTGACCAGGGTGTTTCTGACCACTGTGTTTCTGACCAGTGTGTTTATGACCACTCTGTTCCTGACCACTGTGTTTCTGACCACTTTGTTTCTGGCCAGTGTGTTTCTGGCCAGTGTGTTTCTAAGCAGTGTGTTTCTGACCAGTGTGTTTCTGACCAGTGTGTTTCTGACCACAGTGTTTCTGACCAGCGTGTTTCTGACCACTGTGTTTCTGACCACCGTGTTTCTGACCAGTGTGTTTATGACCAGTGTGTTTCGGACCACTTTGTTTATGAACAGCGTGTTTCTGACCAGTGTGTTTCCGACCAGTGTGTTTCTGACCACTGTGTTTCTGACCAAAGTGTTTCCGACCACTGTGTTTCTGACCAGTGTATTTCTGACCAGTGTGTTTCGGCCCGCTGTGTTTCTGACCGGTAGGTTGCTGACCAGTGTGTTTCTGACCACTGTGTTTCTGACCACTGTGTTTCTGACCACCATGTTTCTGACCACTGTGTTTCTGACCACTGTGTTTCTGACCAGTGTGTTTCTGACCAGTGTGTTTCTGACCATTGTGTTTCTGACCACTTTGTTTCTGACAAGTGTGTTTCGGACCACTGTGTTTCCGACCACTGTGTCTGTGGACACTTTGTTTCTGACCTCTGTGTTTTTGACCAGTGTTTTTTTGACCAGTGTGTTTCTGACCAGAGTGTTTCTGACCAATGTGTTTCTTACCAGTGTGTTTCAGACCACTGTGCTTCTGACCAGTGTGTTTCTGACCACTGTGTTTCTTACCAGTGTGTTTCTGACCAATGAATTTCTGACCAGTGTGATTCTGATCACTTTGTATCTGACCAGTGTGTTTCTGACCAGTGTGTTTCTGACCCTCGTAATTCTGACCACTGAGTTTATGACCACTTTGTTTCTGACCACTGTGTTTCTGACCAGTGTGTTTCTGACCAGTGTGTTCCTGACCAGTTTGTTTCTGACCACTGTGTTTCTGATCGCTGTGTTTCATACAACTGTGTTTCTGACCAGAGTGTTTCTGACCAGCATGTTTCTGACCAGTGTGTTTCAGACCAGTGTGTTTCTTACCAGTGTGTTTCTCACAACTGTGTTTCTGACCAGTGTGTTTCTGACCACTGTGTTTCTGACCACTGTGTTTCTGACCACCTTGTTTCTGACCACTGTGTTTATGACCACTGTTTTTCTGACGACTGTGATTGACGAGTGTGTTTCTGATCAGTGTGTTTCTGACCACTGTGTTTCCGACCAGCGTGTTTCTGACCTGTATGTTTCTGACCACCGTGGTTCTGACCAGTGTGGATCTGACTATTGTGTTTCCGACCAGTGTGTTTATGACCACTGTGTTTCTGACTACTGTGCTTCTGACCATTGTCTTTCTGACCACTGTGTTTCTGACCACTGTGTTTCTGACCAGTGTGTGTCTGACCACTGTGTGTCTGACCAGTGTTTTTCTAGCCACCGTGTTTCTGACCACAGTGTTTTTGACCACTGTGTTTCTGACCACTGTGTTTCTGACCACTGTGTTTCTGACCACTGTGTTTCTGACCAGTGTGTCTCTGACCACTGTATTTCTGACCACAGTGTTTTTGGCCAGTGTGTTTCTGACCGGTGTGTTTGTGACCACTGTGTTTCTGACCACTGTGTTCCTGACCACAATGTTGCTGACCAGCGTGTTTCTGACCAGTGTGTTTCTGATCACTGTGTTCCTGACCAGTGTGTTTCTTACCAATGTGTTTCTGACCAGTGTGTTTCTGACCACTGTGTTTCTGACGGCTGTGCTTTTGACCACTGTGTTTCTGACCACTGTGTTTCTGACCACTGTGTTTTTGACTAGTGTGTCTCTGACCACTGTGTTTCTGACCACTGTGTTTCTGACCAGTGTTTTTATGACCAGTGTGTTTCTGACCAGTGTGTTTCTGACCAGTGTGTTCTTGACCACTGGGTTTCTGACCAGAGTGTTTTTGACCACCATTTTTCTGACCACTGTCTTTTTGACCAGTGTGTTTCTGACCAGTGTGTTTCTGACCAGTGTGTTTCTGACCACTGTGTTTCTGACCACGGTGTTTCTGACCACTGTGTTTCTGACCAGTGTTTTTATGACCAGTGTGTTTCTGACCAGTGTGTTTCTGACCAGTGTGTTCTTGACCACTGTGTTTCTGACCAGAGTGTTTTTGACCACCGTTTTTCTGACCATTGTGTTTATGACCACTGTGTCTCAGACCACTTTGTTTCTGACCAGTGTGTTTCTGACCACTGTGTTTCTGACAACTGTGTTTCTGACCATTGTGTTTCAGACCACTGTGTGTATGAACAGTGTGTTTCTGACCAGTGTGTTTCTGACCGATGTGTTTCTGACCACTGTGTTTCTGACCAGTGTGTTTCTGACCACTGTGTTTCTGACCAGTGTGTTTCTGACCAGTGTGTTTCTGACCAATCTGTTTATGACCACAGAGTTTCTGACCATTGTGTTTCTGACCACTGTGGTTTTGACCACTATGTTTCTGTCCACTCTGTTTCTGACCACTGGATTTCTGACCCTTGTGTTTCTGACCACTGTGTTTCTGACCACTGTGTTTCTGACCAGTGTGTTTGTGACCACTGTATTTCTGACCATTGTGTTTTTGACCCTTGTGTTTCTGACCATTTTGTTTCTGACCACTGTGTTTCTGACCACTGTGTTTCTGACCAGTGTGTTTCTAACCATTGTCTTTCAGACCACTGTGTTTCTGACCACTGTGTTTCTGACCACTGTGTTTCTGACTACTGTGTCTCTGTCTATTGTGTTTCTACCCACTGTGTTTCTGACCACTGTGTTTTTGACCACCGTGTTTCTGACCAATGTGTTTATGACAACTATGTTTCTGACCACTGTGTTTCTGACCACTGTGTTTCTGACTACTGTGTCTCTGTCTATTGTGTTTCTACCCACTGTGTTTCTAACCACTGTGTTTCTGACCACCGTGTTTCTGACCAATGTGTTTATGACCACTATGTTTCTGACCACTGTGTGTCTGACCACTGTGTTTCTTACCACTGTGTTTCTGACAAGTGTGTTTCGGACCGGTTTTTCTGTTTACTGTGTTCCTAACCACTGTGTTTCTGAACACTGTGTTTCTGACCACTGTGTTTCTGAACACTGTGTTTGCGACCATTATGTTTCTTACCACTGTGTTTCTGACCACTGTGCTTCTGACCACTGTGTTTCTGACCACTGTGTTTCTGACCAGTGTGTTTCTGACCACTGTCTTTCTGACCACTGTGTTTCTGACCACTGTGTTTCTGACCAGTGTGTCTCTGACCACTGTGTTTCTGACCATTGTGTTTCTGACCTGTGTGTTTCTGACCGGTGTGTTACTGAACAC
Source organism: Penium margaritaceum (assembly GCA_023375785.1). Taxonomy (NCBI): domain Eukaryota; kingdom Viridiplantae; phylum Streptophyta; class Zygnematophyceae; order Desmidiales; family Peniaceae; genus Penium; species Penium margaritaceum. The sequence goes on along the minus strand of SZWC01035672.1, from coordinate 3,814 downwards.
TGTGTTTCTGACCACAGTGTTTATGACCACAGTGTTGCTGACCAGTGTGTTTCTGACCACTGTGTTTCTGAGCACTGTGTTCCTGGCCAGTGTGTTTCGGACAATTGTGTTTCTGACCACAGTGTTTATGACCACAGTGTTGCTGACCAGTGTGTTTCTGACCACTGTGTTTCTGAGCACTGTGTTCCTGGCCAGTGTGTTTCGGACAATTGTGTTTCTGACCAATGAGTTTCTGACCACTGTGTTTCTGACACCTGTGCTTCTAACCACTGTGTTTCTGACCACTGTGTTTCTGACCACTGTGTTTTTGACCAGTGTGTCTCTGACCACTGTGTTTCTGACCACTGTCTTTCTGACCGATGTGTCTCTGACCAGTGTGCTTCTGACTGGTGTGTTTCTGACCACTGTGTTTCAGACCACAGTATTTCTGACCACTGTGTTTCTGACCAGTGTGTTTATGACCAGTGTGTTTCTGACTAGTGTGTTTCTGACCAGTGTGTTTCTGACCACTGTCTTTCCAACCACTGTGTTTCTGACCAGTGTGTTTCTGACCACCGTGTGTCTGACCAGTGTGTTTCTGACCAGTGTGTTTCTGACCACTGTCTTTCCAACCACTGTGTTTCTGACCAGTGTGTTTCTGACCACCGTGTGTCTGACCAGTGTGTTTCTGACCAGTGTGTTTATGACCAATCTGTTTCTGACGACAGAGTTTCTGACCATTGTGTTTCTGACCACTGTGGTTTTGACCACTGTGTTTCTGACCACTCTGTTTCTGACCACTGGGTTTTTGACCCCTGTGTCTCTGACCACTGTGTTTCTGACCACTGTGTTTCTCACCAGTGTGTTTCAGACCACTGTGTTTCTGACCACTGTGTTTCTGACAGGTGTGTTTATGACCAATGTGTTTCTGACCACTGTGTTCTTGACCCTTTTGTTTCTTACCATAGTGTTTCTGACCACTGTGTTCCTGACCACTGTGTTTCTGACCAGTGTGTTTCTGACCACTTTGCTTCTGACCACTGTGTTTCTGACCACTGTGTTTATGACCACTGTGTTTTTGACCAGTGTGTTTCTGACTTCTGTGTTTCTGACTACTGTGTCTCTGTCTAGTGTGCTTATAACCACTGTGTTTCTGACCAGTGTGTTTCTGACCAATGTGTTTCTTACCACTGTGTTTCTGACCATTGTGCTTGTGACAAGTGTGTATACGACCAATGTGTTTTTGACCACAGTGTTTTTGACCATTGTGTTTTTGAGTTCTGTGTTTCTGACCACTCTGTTTCTGACCGTTGTGTTTCTGACCACTGGGTTTCTGACCACTGTGTTTCTGACCACTGTGTTTCTGACCACTGTGTTTCTGACCAGTGTGTTTCTGACCTGTGTGTTTCTGACCACCGTAGTTCTGACCAGTGTGGATCTGACTACAGTGTTTCTGACCAGTGTGTTTCTGACCAGTGTGTTTATGACCACCGTGTTTCTGACCACTGTGCTTCTGACCATTGTCTTTCTGACCACTGTGTTTCTGACCAGTGTGTTTCTGACCAGTGTGTTTATGACCACCGTGTTTCTGACCACTGTGCTTCTGACCATTGTCTTTCTGACCACTGTGTTTCTGACCACTGTGTTTCTGACCACTTTGTGTCTGACCACTGTGTGTCTGACCAGTGTTTTTCTAACCACCGTGTTTGTGACCACAGTGTTTTTGACCATTGTGTTTCTGACCACTGTGTTCCTGACCACTGTGTTTCTGACCACAGTGTTTCTGACCAGTGTGTCTCTGACCACTGTGTTTCTGACCACAGTGTTTCTGGCGAGTGTGTTTCTGATCGGTGTGTTTCTGACCACTGTGTTTCTGACCACTGTGTTCCTGACCAGTGTGTTTCTGACCAATGTGTTTCAGACCAGTGTGTTTCTGACCACTGTGTTTCTGATCACTGTGTTCCTGACCAGTGTGTTTCTGACCAATGTGTTTCTGACCAGTGTGTTTCTGACCACTGTGTTTCTGACCAGTGTGTTTCTGACCAATGTGTTTCTGACCAGTGTGTTTCTGACCACTGTGTTTCTGACGGCTGTGCTTCTGACCACTGTGTTTCTGATCACTGTGTTTCTGACCACTGTGCTTTTGACCAGTGGGTCTCCTACCACTGTGTTTCTGACCACTGTCTTTCTGACCAGTGTGTTTCTGACCAGTGTGTTTCTGACCAGTGTGTTTCTGACCACTGTGCTTTTGACCAGTGGGTCTCCTACCACTGTGTTTCTGACCACTGTCTTTCTGACCAGTGTGTTTCTGACCAGTGTGTTTCTGACCAGTGTGTTTCTGACCACTGTGTTTCTGACCACAGTGTTTCTGACCACTGTGTTTCTGACCAGTGTTTTTATGACCAGTGTGTTTCTGACCTGTGTGTTTCTGACGAGTGTGTTTCTGACCACTGTGTTTCTGGCAAGTGTATTTTTTACCACCGTGTTTCTAACCATTGTGTTTATGACCACTGTGTCTCAGACCACTTTGTGTCTGACCAGTGTTTCTGACCAGTGTGTTTCTGACCACTGTGTTTCTGACCATTGTGTTTCTGACCACTGTGTTTCTGACAACTGTGTTTCTGACAACTGTGTTTCTGACCACTGTGTTTCAGACCAGTGTGTATGAACAGTGTGTTTCTGACCAGTGTGTTTCTGACCAGTGTGTTTCTGACCACTGTGTTTCTGACCAGTGTATTTCTGACCACTGTATTTCTGACCAGTGTGTTTCTGATCAGTGTGTTTCTGACCAATCTGTTTCTGACCACAGAGTTTCTGACCATTGTGTTTTTGACCACTGTGGTTTTGACCACTGTGTTTCTGACCACTCTGTTTCTGACCACTGGGTTTCTTACCCTTGTGTTTCTGACCACTGTGTTTCTGACCAGTGTGTTTATGACCACTGTGTTTCTGACCACTGATTTTTTGACCCTTGTGTTTCTGACCATTGAGTTTCTGACCACTGTGTTTCTGACCACTGTGTTTCTGACCAGTGTGTTTCTAACCACTGTCTTTCAGACCACGGTGTTTCTGACCACTGTGTTTATGACAACTGTGTTTCTGATCACTGTGTTTCTGACCACTGTGTTTCTGACCACTGTGTTTCTGACCAGTGTGTTTCTAACCACTGTCTTTCAGACCACGGTGTTTCTGACCACTGTGTTTATGACAACTGTGTTTCTGATCACTGTGTTTCTGACCGCTGTGTTTCTGACTACTGTGTCTCTGTCTATTGTGTTTCTACCCACTGTGTTTCTGACCACTGTGTTTCTGACCACCGTGTTTCTGACCAATGTGTTTATGACCAGTGTGTCCCTGACCACTGTGTTTCTGACCACTGTATTTCTGACCAGTGTGTTTCTGACCGGTGTATTACTGACCACTGTATTTCTGACCACAGTGTTTATGACCACATTGTTGCTGACCAGTGTGTTTCTGACCACTGTGTTTCTGAGCACTGTGTTCCTGGCCAGTGTGTTTCGGACAATTGTGTTTCTGACCAGTGAGTTTCTGACCACTATGTTTCTGACAGCTGTGCTTCTGACCACTGTGTTTCTGAACACTGTGTTTGCGACCCTTGTGTTTCTTACCACTGTGTTTCTAAACATTGTGCTTCTGACCACTGTGTTTCTGACCACTGTGTTTTTGACCTTTGTGTTTCTGACTAGCGTGTTTCTGACCACTGTGTTTCTGACCACTGTGTTTCTGACCACTGTGTTTCTAACCAGTGTGTTTCTGACCACTGTCTTTCTGACCACTGTGTTTCTGACCACTGTGTTTCTGACCAGTGTGTCTC
>SZWC01035662.1:0-16770 GCA_023375785.1 Penium margaritaceum | reverse complement strand
AATTCGCACCAATCTGCAACCAGTTCGCACCACTCCGCAACCAGTTCGCACAACCCTCACAACCAGTTCGCACCACTCCGCAACCAGTTCGCACTACTCTGCAACCAATTTGCACCATGCCGCAACCAGTTTGCACCACTCCACAACCAGTTTGCACCACTCCTGAACCAGTTCGCACCAATCCGCAACCAGTTCGCACCACTCTCCAACCAGTTCCCACCACTCCGCAACCAGTTCACACCACTCTGCAACCAGTTCGCACCACTCCGCAACCAGTTGGCACCACTCCGCAACCAGTTCGCACCACTCCGCAACCAGTTCGCACCACTCCGCAAACAGTTCGCACCACTCCGCAACCAGTTTGCCGACTCCACAACCAATTCGTATTACTCGGCATCCAGTTCGCACCACTCCCCAACCACTTCGCACCACTCCGCAACCAGTTCGCACCACTCCGCAACCAGTTGGCACCACTCCGCAACCAGTTCGCACCACTCCGCAACCAGTTGGCACCACTCCGCAACCAGTTCGCACCACTCCGCATCCAGTTCGCACCACTCCGCAACCAGTTCGCACCACTCCGCAACCAGTTCGCACCACTCCGCAACCAGTTCGCACCACTCCGCAACCAATTCGCACCACTCCACAACTAGTTCGCACCACTCCGCAACCAGTTTGCACCACTCCGCAACTAGTTTGCACGACTCCACAACCAGTTCGCACCACTCCGCAACCAGTTCGCACCACTCCGCAACCAGTTCGCACAACTCTGCAACCAGTTTGCGACACTCCGCAACCGGTTTGCACCTTTCCGAAACCAGGGCGCACCACTTTGCAGCCAGTTCAAACCACTCCGCAACCAGTTCGCACCACTCTGCAACCAGTTCGCACCACTCCGCAACCAGTGCGCACCACTCCGCAACCAGTTCGCACCACTCCGCAACCAGTTCGCACCACTCCGCAACCAGTTCACACCAATCTGCAACCAGATCGCACCACCCGGCAACCAGTTTGCACGATTCTGCAACCAGTTCGCACCACTCCGCAGCCAGTTCGCACCACTCCGCAACCAGTTCGCACCACTCCGCAACCAGTTCGCACCACTCCGCAACCAGTTCGCACCACTCTGTACCTAGTTCGCACCGCTCCCCAACCAGTTCGCACCACTCCGCAACCAGTTCGCACCACTCCGCAACCAGTTCGCACCACTCCGCAACCAGTTCGCACCACTCTGTACCTAGTTCGCACCGCTCCCCAACCAGTTCGCACCACTCCGCAACCAATTCGCACCAATCTGCAACCAGTTTGCACCACTCCGCAACCAGTTCGCACAACTCCGCAACTAGTTGGCACCACTCTGCAACCAGTTCGCACTACTCTGCAACCAGTTTGCACCACTCGGCGACCAGTTCGTACCACTCCAGAACCAGTTCGCACCACTCCGCAACCAGTTCGCACCACTCCGCGACCAGTTCGGACCACTTCGCAACCAATTCGCACCACTCCGCAACCAGTTCGCACCACTCCGCAACCAGATCGCACCACTCCGCAACCAGTTTGCACCACTCCGCAACCAGTTCGCACCACTTCGCAACCAGTTCGCACCACTCTGCAACCCGTTCGCACCACTCCGCAACCAGTTCGCACCACTCCGCAACCAGTTTGCACCACTCCACACCCAATTCGTACCACTCCGCAACCAGTTCGCACCACTCCCCAACCACTTCGCACCACTCCGCAACCACTTCGCACCACTCCGCAACCACTTCGCACCACTCTGCAACCAGTACGCACCACTCCGCAACCAGTTTGCCGACTCCACAACCAATTCGTATTACTCGGCATCCAGTTCGCACCACTCCCCAACCACTTCGCACCGCTCCGCAACCAGTTCGCACCACACCGCACCCACTTCGCACCACTCCGCAACCACTTCGCACCACTCTGCAACCAGTACGCACCACTCCGCAACCAGTTTGCCGACTCCACAACCAATTCGTATTACTCGGCATCCAGTTCGCACCACTCCCCAACCACTTCGCACCGCTCCGCAACCAGTTCGCACCACACCGCACCCACTTCGCACCACTCCGCAACCACTTCGCACCACTCTGCAACCAGTACGCACCACTCCGCAACCAGTTTGCCGACTCCACAACCAATTCGTATTACTCGGCATCCAGTTCGCACCACTCCCCAACCACTTCGCACCGCTCCGCAACCAGTTCGCACCACACCGCACCCACTTCGCACCACTCCGCAACCACTTCGCACCACTCTGCAACCAGTACGCACCACTCCGCAACCAGTTTGCCGACTCCACAACCAATTCGTATTACTCGGCATCCAGTTCGCACCACTCCCCAACCACTTCGCACCGCTCCGCAACCAGTTCGCACCACACCGCACCCACTTCGCACCACTCCGCAACCACTTCGCACCACTCTGCAACCAGTACGCACCACTCCGCAACCAGTTTGCCGACTCCACAACCAATTCGTATTACTCGGCATCCAGTTCGCACCACTCCCCAACCACTTCGCACCGCTCCGCAACCAGTTCGCACCACACCGCACCCACTTCGCACCACTCCGCAACCACTTCGCACCACTCTGCAACCAGTACGCACCACTCCGCAACCAGTTTGCCGACTCCACAACCAATTCGTATTACTCGGCATCCAGTTCGCACCACTCCCCAACCACTTCGCACCGCTCCGCAACCAGTTCGCACCACACCGCACCCACTTCGCACCACTCCGCAACCACTTCGCACCACTCTGCAACCAGTACGCACCACTCCGCAACCAGTTTGCCGACTCCACAACCAATTCGTATTACTCGGCATCCAGTTCGCACCACTCCCCAACCACTTCGCACCGCTCCGCAACCAGTTCGCACCACACCGCACCCACTTCGCACCACTCCGCAACCACTTCGCACCACTCTGCAACCAGTACGCACCACTCCGCAACCAGTTTGCCGACTCCACAACCAATTCGTATTACTCGGCATCCAGTTCGCACCACTCCCCAACCACTTCGCACCGCTCCGCAACCAGTTCGCACCACACCGCACCCACTTCGCACCACTCCGCAACCACTTCGCACCACTCTGCAACCAGTACGCACCACTCCGCAACCAGTTTGCCGACTCCACAACCAATTCGTATTACTCGGCATCCAGTTCGCACCACTCCCCAACCACTTCGCACCGCTCCGCAACCAGTTCGCACCACACCGCACCCACTTCGCACCACTCCGCAACCACTTCGCACCACTCTGCAACCAGTACGCACCACTCCGCAACCAGTTTGCCGACTCCACAACCAATTCGTATTACTCGGCATCCAGTTCGCACCACTCCCCAACCACTTCGCACCGCTCCGCAACCAGTTCGCACCACACCGCACCCACTTCGCACCACTCCGCAACCACTTCGCACCACTCTGCAACCAGTACGCACCACTCCGCAACCAGTTTGCCGACTCCACAACCAATTCGTATTACTCGGCATCCAGTTCGCACCACTCCCCAACCACTTCGCACCGCTCCGCAACCAGTTCGCACCACACCGCACCCACTTCGCACCACTCCGCAACCACTTCGCACCACTCTGCAACCAGTACGCACCACTCCGCAACCAGTTTGCCGACTCCACAACCAATTCGTATTACTCGGCATCCAGTTCGCACCACTCCCCAACCACTTCGCACCGCTCCGCAACCAGTTCGCACCACACCGCACCCACTTCGCACCACTCCGCAACCACTTCGCACCACTCTGCAACCAGTACGCACCACTCCGCAACCAGTTTGCCGACTCCACAACCAATTCGTATTACTCGGCATCCAGTTCGCACCACTCCCCAACCACTTCGCACCGCTCCGCAACCAGTTCGCACCACACCGCACCCACTTCGCACCACTCCGCAACCACTTCGCACCACTCTGCAACCAGTACGCACCACTCCGCAACCAGTTTGCCGACTCCACAACCAATTCGTATTACTCGGCATCCAGTTCGCACCACTCCCCAACCACTTCGCACCGCTCCGCAACCAGTTCGCACCACACCGCACCCACTTCGCACCACTCCGCAACCACTTCGCACCACTCTGCAACCAGTACGCACCACTCCGCAACCAGTTTGCCGACTCCACAACCAATTCGTATTACTCGGCATCCAGTTCGCACCACTCCCCAACCACTTCGCACCGCTCCGCAACCAGTTCGCACCACACCGCACCCACTTCGCACCACTCCGCAACCACTTCGCACCACTCTGCAACCAGTACGCACCACTCCGCAACCAGTTTGCCGACTCCACAACCAATTCGTATTACTCGGCATCCAGTTCGCACCACTCCCCAACCACTTCGCACCGCTCCGCAACCAGTTCGCACCACACCGCACCCACTTCGCACCACTCCGCAACCACTTCGCACCACTCTGCAACCAGTACGCACCACTCCGCAACCAGTTTGCCGACTCCACAACCAATTCGTATTACTCGGCATCCAGTTCGCACCACTCCCCAACCACTTCGCACCGCTCCGCAACCAGTTCGCACCACACCGCACCCACTTCGCACCACTCCGCAACCACTTCGCACCACTCTGCAACCAGTACGCACCACTCCGCAACCAGTTTGCCGACTCCACAACCAATTCGTATTACTCGGCATCCAGTTCGCACCACTCCCCAACCACTTCGCACCGCTCCGCAACCAGTTCGCACCACACCGCACCCACTTCGCACCACTCCGCAACCACTTCGCACCACTCTGCAACCAGTACGCACCACTCCGCAACCAGTTTGCCGACTCCACAACCAATTCGTATTACTCGGCATCCAGTTCGCACCACTCCCCAACCACTTCGCACCGCTCCGCAACCAGTTCGCACCACACCGCACCCACTTCGCACCACTCCGCAACCACTTCGCACCACTCTGCAACCAGTACGCACCACTCCGCAACCAGTTTGCCGACTCCACAACCAATTCGTATTACTCGGCATCCAGTTCGCACCACTCCCCAACCACTTCGCACCGCTCCGCAACCAGTTCGCACCACACCGCACCCACTTCGCACCACTCCGCAACCACTTCGCACCACTCTGCAACCAGTACGCACCACTCCGCAACCAGTTTGCCGACTCCACAACCAATTCGTATTACTCGGCATCCAGTTCGCACCACTCCCCAACCACTTCGCACCGCTCCGCAACCAGTTCGCACCACACCGCACCCACTTCGCACCACTCCGCAACCACTTCGCACCACTCTGCAACCAGTACGCACCACTCCGCAACCAGTTTGCCGACTCCACAACCAATTCGTATTACTCGGCATCCAGTTCGCACCACTCCCCAACCACTTCGCACCGCTCCGCAACCAGTTCGCACCACACCGCACCCACTTCGCACCACTCCGCAACCACTTCGCACCACTCTGCAACCAGTTGGCACCATTCCGCAACCAGTTCGCACCACTCTGCAACCAGTTCGCACCACTCTGCAACCCGTTTGCACCACTCCAAAACCAGTTCGAACCACTCCGCAACCAGTTCGCACCACTCCGCAACCAGTTCGCACCACTTCACAACCGGTTCGCACCACTCCGCAACCAGTTTGCACCACTCCGTAACCAGCTTGCACCACTCTGCAACCCGTTTGCACCACTCCGCAACCAGTTCGCACCACTCTGCAACCAGTTCGCACCACTCTGCAACCCGTTTGCACCACTCCGCAACCAGTTCGCACCACTCTGCAAACCGTTTGCACCACTCCGCAACCAGTTCGCACCACTCTGCAACCAGTTTGGACCACTCCGCAACCAGTTTGCACCACTCCCCATCAGTTCGCACCACTCCGCAACAAGTTCGCACCACTCTGCAACCAGTTCACACCACTACGCAACCAGTTCGCACCACTCCAAAGCCAGTTTGCACCAATCCGCAACCAGTTTGCACCACTCCGCAACCAGTTCGCACCACTCCGCAACCAGTTCGCACCACTCCGCAACCAGTTTGCACCAATCCACAACCAGTTTGTACCACTCCGCAACCAGTTCACACCACCTCTCGACCAGTTCGCACCAATACAGAACCAGTTCGCACCAATCTGCAACCAGTTCGCACCACTCTGCAACCGGCTCGCACCACTCCGCATTCAGGTCGTACCACTCTGCACTCAGTTCGCACAACTCCGCAACCAGTTCGCACCACACTGCAACCAGTTCGCACCACTCCGCAACCAGTTCACACCACTCTACACCTAGTTCGCACCACTCCGCAACCAGTTCGCACCACTCCGTAGCCAGTTTGCACCACTCCGCGATCGGTTCGCACCAGTCCGCAACTAGTTTGCACCACTCCGCAACCAGTTTGCACCAATCCCCAACCAGTTTGCACCACTCTGGAACCAGTTCGCACCGCTCCGCAACCAGTTTGCACCACTCCGCAACCAGTTCTCACAACTCTGCAACCAGTTCGCACCACTCCGCAACCAGTTCGCACCACTCTGCAACCAGTTCGCACCACTCCGCAACCAGTTTGCACCACTCCGCAAGCAGTTCGCACCTCTCTGCAACCAGTTTGCACCACTCCGCAACCAGTTTGCACCACTCTGCAACCAGTTCCCACCACTCCGCAACCAGATTGCACCACTCCGCAACCAGTTCGTACCACTCCGTAACCAGTTTGCACCACTCCGCAACCAGTTCGCACCACTCCGCAAACAGTTCGCACCACTCCGCAACCAGTTTGCCGACTCCACAACCAATTCGTATTACTCGGCATCCAGTTCGCACCACTCCGCAACCACTTCGCACCACTCCGCAACCCGTTCACACCACTCTGCAACCAGTTTGCAGCACTTCGCAACCAGTTCGCACCACACTGCAACCCGTTCGCACCACTCCGCAACCACTTCGCACCACTCCGCAACCCGTTCACACCACTCTGCAACCAGTTTGCAGCACTTCGCAACCAGTTCGCACCACACTGCAACCCGTTCGCACCACTCCGCAACCACTTCGCACCACTCCGCAACCCGTTCACACCACTCTGCAACCAGTTTGCAGCACTTCGCAACCAGTTCGCACCACACTGCAACCCGTTCGCACCACTCCGCAACCACTTCGCACCACTCCGCAACCCGTTCACACCACTCTGCAACCAGTTTGCAGCACTTCGCAACCAGTTCGCACCACACTGCAACCCGTTCGCACCACTCCGCAACCACTTCGCACCACTCCGCAACCCGTTCACACCACTCTGCAACCAGTTTGCAGCACTTCGCAACCAGTTCGCACCACACTGCAACCCGTTCGCACCACTCCGCAACCACTTCGCACCACTCCGCAACCCGTTCACACCACTCTGCAACCAGTTTGCAGCACTTCGCAACCAGTTCGCACCACACTGCAACCCGTTCGCACCACTCCGCAACCACTTCGCACCACTCCGCAACCCGTTCACACCACTCTGCAACCAGTTTGCAGCACTTCGCAACCAGTTCGCACCACACTGCAACCCGTTCGCACCACTCCGCAACCACTTCGCACCACTCCGCAACCCGTTCACACCACTCTGCAACCAGTTTGCAGCACTTCGCAACCAGTTCGCACCACACTGCAACCCGTTCGCACCACTCCGCAACCACTTCGCACCACTCCGCAACCCGTTCACACCACTCTGCAACCAGTTTGCAGCACTTCGCAACCAGTTCGCACCACACTGCAACCCGTTCGCACCACTCCGCAACCACTTCGCACCACTCCGCAACCCGTTCACACCACTCTGCAACCAGTTTGCAGCACTTCGCAACCAGTTCGCACCACACTGCAACCCGTTCGCACCACTCCGCAACCACTTCGCACCACTCCGCAACCCGTTCACACCACTCTGCAACCAGTTTGCAGCACTTCGCAACCAGTTCGCACCACACTGCAACCCGTTCGCACCACTCCGCAACCACTTCGCACCACTCCGCAACCCGTTCACACCACTCTGCAACCAGTTTGCAGCACTTCGCAACCAGTTCGCACCACACTGCAACCCGTTCGCACCACTCCGCAACCACTTCGCACCACTCCGCAACCCGTTCACACCACTCTGCAACCAGTTTGCAGCACTTCGCAACCAGTTCGCACCACACTGCAACCCGTTCGCACCACTCCGCAACCACTTCGCACCACTCCGCAACCCGTTCACACCACTCTGCAACCAGTTTGCAGCACTTCGCAACCAGTTCGCACCACACTGCAACCCGTTCGCACCACTCCGCAACCACTTCGCACCACTCCGCAACCCGTTCACACCACTCTGCAACCAGTTTGCAGCACTTCGCAACCAGTTCGCACCACACTGCAACCCGTTCGCACCACTCCGCAACCACTTCGCACCACTCCGCAACCCGTTCACACCACTCTGCAACCAGTTTGCAGCACTTCGCAACCAGTTCGCACCACACTGCAACCCGTTCGCACCACTCCGCAACCACTTCGCACCACTCCGCAACCCGTTCACACCACTCTGCAACCAGTTTGCAGCACTTCGCAACCAGTTCGCACCACACTGCAACCCGTTCGCACCACTCCGCAACCACTTCGCACCACTCCGCAACCCGTTCACACCACTCTGCAACCAGTTTGCAGCACTTCGCAACCAGTTCGCACCACACTGCAACCCGTTCGCACCACTCCGCAACCACTTCGCACCACTCCGCAACCCGTTCACACCACTCTGCAACCAGTTTGCAGCACTTCGCAACCAGTTCGCACCACACTGCAACCCGTTCGCACCACTCCGCAACCACTTCGCACCACTCCGCAACCCGTTCACACCACTCTGCAACCAGTTTGCAGCACTTCGCAACCAGTTCGCACCACACTGCAACCCGTTCGCACCACTCCGCAACCACTTCGCACCACTCCGCAACCCGTTCACACCACTCTGCAACCAGTTTGCAGCACTTCGCAACCAGTTCGCACCACACTGCAACCCGTTCGCACCACTCCGCAACCACTTCGCACCACTCCGCAACCCGTTCACACCACTCTGCAACCAGTTTGCAGCACTTCGCAACCAGTTCGCACCACACTGCAACCCGTTCGCACCACTCCGCAACCACTTCGCACCACTCCGCAACCCGTTCACACCACTCTGCAACCAGTTTGCAGCACTTCGCAACCAGTTCGCACCACACTGCAACCCGTTCGCACCACTCCGCAACCACTTCGCACCACTCCGCAACCCGTTCACACCACTCTGCAACCAGTTTGCAGCACTTCGCAACCAGTTCGCACCACACTGCAACCCGTTCGCACCACTCCGCAACCACTTCGCACCACTCCGCAACCCGTTCACACCACTCTGCAACCAGTTTGCAGCACTTCGCAACCAGTTCGCACCACACTGCAACCCGTTCGCACCACTCCGCAACCACTTCGCACCACTCCGCAACCCGTTCACACCACTCTGCAACCAGTTTGCAGCACTTCGCAACCAGTTCGCACCACACTGCAACCCGTTCGCACCACTCCGCAACCACTTCGCACCACTCCGCAACCCGTTCACACCACTCTGCAACCAGTTTGCAGCACTTCGCAACCAGTTCGCACCACACTGCAACCCGTTCGCACCACTCCGCAACCACTTCGCACCACTCCGCAACCCGTTCACACCACTCTGCAACCAGTTTGCAGCACTTCGCAACCAGTTCGCACCACACTGCAACCCGTTCGCACCACTCCGCAACCACTTCGCACCACTCCGCAACCCGTTCACACCACTCTGCAACCAGTTTGCAGCACTTCGCAACCAGTTCGCACCACACTGCAACCAGTTCACACCACTCCACAACCCGTTTGCACCACTCTGCAACCAGCTCGCACCACTCCGCAACCAGTCCGCACCACTCCGCAACCAGTTGGACCACTGCGCAACCAGTTCGCACCACTCTGTAACCAGTTCGCACCACTCCACAACCGCTTCGCACCACTCTGCAACCAGTTCCCACCACTCCGCAACTAGTTCGCATCACTCCGCAACCCGTTCGCACCACTCTGCAACCAATTCGCACCACTCCGCAGCCAGTTCGCACCACTTTGCAACCAGTTCGCACCACTCCGCAACCAGTTCGCACCACTCTGCAACCAGTTCGCACCACTCCGCATGCAGTTCGCACCACTCCGCAGCCAGTTTGCACCACTCCGCAACCGGTTCACACCACTCCGGAAGCAGTTCGCACCAATCCCCAACCGGTTTGCACCACTCTGTAACCAGTTCGCACTACTCCACAACCAGTTTGCACCACTCCGCAACCAGTTCTCACAACTCTGCAACCAGGTCGCACCACTCCGCTACCAGTTCGCACCACTCCGCAAGCAGTTCGCACACCTCTGAACCAGATCGCACCACTCCTCAACCAGTTTGCATCACTCTGCATCCAGTTCGCACCACTATGCAACCGGTTCGCACCACTTTGCAACCAGTTCGAACCACTCCGCAACCAGTTCGCACCACTCCACAACCAGTTCGCACCACTCTGCAACCAGTTCCCACCAATGCGCAACCAGTTCGCACCACTCCGCCACCAGTTCGCACCACTACGCAACCAGTTCGCACCACTCCGCAACCAGTTTGCACCAATCCCCAACCAGTTTGCACCAATCCGTAACCAGTTTGCACCACTCCGCAACCAGTTTGAACCAATCCGCAACCAGTTCTCACAACTCCGCAACCAGTTCGCACTACTCCGCAACCAGTTTGCACCACTCTGCAAGCAGTTCGCACCACTCTGAACCAGTTCGCACCACTCCTCAACCAGTTTGCATCACTCTGCATCCAGTTCGCACCACTATGCAACCAGTTTTCACCACTCTGCAACCAGTTCGCACCACTCCGCAACCAGTTCGCACCACACCGCAACCAGTTCGCACCACTCCGCAACCAGTTCGCACCACACCGCAACCAGTTCGCACCACTCCGCAACCAGTTCGCACCACACCGCAACCAGTTCGCACCACTCCGCAACCAGTTCGCACCAGTCCGCAACCAGTTCGCATCACTCCGCAACCAGTTCGCACCACTCCGCAACCCGTTCGCACCACTCCGCAACCAGTTCGCACCACTTCGCAACCAGTTCGCACCATTTTGCAACCAGTTCGCACCACTCCGCAACCAGTTTGCACCACTCCCCAACCAGCTTGCACCACTCTGCAACCAGCTCGCACCACTCCGCAACCATTTTGCACCACTCCGCAACCAGTTCACACCACTCTGCAACCAGTTTGCACCATTCCGCAACCAGTTCGCACTCCTCCGCAACGAGTTCGCACCACTCTGAAACCAGTTCCCACCAATCCGCAACCAGTTCCCACCACTCGGCAACCAGTTTGCACCAATCCCCAACCAGTTTGCACCACTCCGTAACCAGTTCGCACCACTCCGCAACCAGTTTGCACCAATCCGCAACCAGTGCTCACAACTCTACAACCAGTTCGCACTACTCCGCAACCAGTTCGCACCACTCCGCAAGCAGTTCGCACCACTCTGAACCAGTTCGCACCATTCCTCAGCCATTTTGCATCACTCTGCATCCAGTTCGCACCACAATGCAACCAGGTTGCACCACTCTGCAACCAGTTCGCACCACTCTGCAACCAGTTCGCACCACTCCGCAACCAGTTCGCACCACTCTCCAACCAGTTCCCACCAATCCGCAACCAGTTCGCACAACTCCGCAATTAGTTCGTACCACTCCGCAACCAATTCGCACCACTCCGCAACCAGTTTGCACCAATCCGTAACCAGTTTGCACGACTCCGCAACCTGTTTGCACCACTCCTCAACCAGCTCGCACCAATCCGCAACCAGTTCGCACCACTCTGCAACCAGTTTGCACCACTCTGCAACCGGCTCGCACCACTCCGCAACCAGTTCACACCACTCCGCAACCAGTTCGCACCACTCCGCAGCCAGTTCGCACCACTCTGCGACCAGTTCACACCACTCCGCAGCCAGTTCGCACCACTCTGCGACCAGTTCACACCACTCCGCAGCCAGTTCGCACCACTCTGCGACCAGTTCACACCACTCCGCAGCCAGTTCGCACCACTCTGCGACCAGTTCACACCACTCCGCAGCCAGTTCGCACCACTCTGCGACCAGTTCACACCACTCCGCAGCCAGTTCGCACCACTCTGCGACCAGTTCACACCACTCCGCAGCCAGTTCGCACCACTCTGCGACCAGTTCACACCACTCCGCAGCCAGTTCGCACCACTCTGCGACCAGTTCACACCACTCCGCAGCCAGTTCGCACCACTCTGCGACCAGTTCACACCACTCCGCAGCCAGTTCGCACCACTCTGCGACCAGTTCACACCACTCCGCAGCCAGTTCGCACCACTCTGCGACCAGTTCACACCACTCCGCAGCCAGTTCGCACCACTCTGCGACCAGTTCACACCACTCCGCAGCCAGTTCGCACCACTCTGCGACCAGTTCACACCACTCCGCAGCCAGTTCGCACCACTCTGCGACCAGTTCACACCACTCCGCAGCCAGTTCGCACCACTCTGCGACCAGTTCACACCACTCCGCAGCCAGTTCGCACCACTCTGCGACCAGTTCACACCACTCCGCAGCCAGTTCGCACCACTCTGCGACCAGTTCACACCACTCCGCAGCCAGTTCGCACCACTCTGCGACCAGTTCACACCACTCCGCAGCCAGTTCGCACCACTCTGCGACCAGTTCACACCACTCCGCAGCCAGTTCGCACCACTCTGCGACCAGTTCACACCACTCCGCAGCCAGTTCGCACCACTCTGCGACCAGTTCACACCACTCCGCAGCCAGTTCGCACCACTCTGCGACCAGTTCACACCACTCCGCAGCCAGTTCGCACCACTCTGCGACCAGTTCACACCACTCCGCAGCCAGTTCGCACCACTCTGCGACCAGTTCACACCACTCCGCAGCCAGTTCGCACCACTCTGCGACCAGTTCACACCACTCCGCAGCCAGTTCGCACCACTCTGCGACCAGTTCACACCACTCCGCAGCCAGTTCGCACCACTCTGCGACCAGTTCACACCACTCCGCAGCCAGTTCGCACCACTCTGCGACCAGTTCACACCACTCCGCAGCCAGTTCGCACCACTCTGCGACCAGTTCACACCACTCCGCAGCCAGTTCGCACCACTCTGCGACCAGTTCACACCACTCCGCAGCCAGTTCGCACCACTCTGCGACCAGTTCACACCACTCCGCAGCCAGTTCGCACCACTCTGCGACCAGTTCACACCACTCCGCAGCCAGTTCGCACCACTCTGCGACCAGTTCACACCACTCCG
The DNA here is from genome assembly GCA_023375785.1 of Penium margaritaceum. Classification (NCBI taxonomy): domain Eukaryota; kingdom Viridiplantae; phylum Streptophyta; class Zygnematophyceae; order Desmidiales; family Peniaceae; genus Penium; species Penium margaritaceum. The sequence continues at coordinate 3,405 of SZWC01035662.1, read as the reverse complement.
CAGCCAGTTCGCACCACTCTGCGACCAGTTCACACCACTCCGCAGCCAGTTCGCACCACTCTGCGACCAGTTCACACCACTCCGCAGCCAGTTCGCACCACTCTGCGACCAGTTCACACCACTCCGCAGCCAGTTCGCACCACTCTGCGACCAGTTCACACCACTCCGCAGCCAGTTCGCACCACTCTGCGACCAGTTCACACCACTCCGCAGCCAGTTCGCACCACTCTGCGACCAGTTCACACCACTCCGCAGCCAGTTCGCACCACTCTGCGACCAGTTCACACCACTCCGCAGCCAGTTCGCACCACTCTGCGACCAGTTCACACCACTCCGCAGCCAGTTCGCACCACTCTGCGACCAGTTCACACCACTCCGCAGCCAGTTCGCACCACTCTGCGACCAGTTCACACCACTCCGCAGCCAGTTCGCACCACTCTGCGACCAGTTCACACCACTCCGCAGCCAGTTCGCACCACTCTGCGACCAGTTCACACCACTCCGCAGCCAGTTCGCACCACTCTGCGACCAGTTCACACCACTCCGCAGCCAGTTCGCACCACTCTGCGACCAGTTCACACCACTCCGCAGCCAGTTCGCACCACTCTGCGACCAGTTCACACCACTCCGCAGCCAGTTCGCACCACTCTGCGACCAGTTCACACCACTCCGCAGCCAGTTCGCACCACTCTGCGACCAGTTCACACCACTCCGCAGCCAGTTCGCACCACTCTGCGACCAGTTCACACCACTCCGCAGCCAGTTCGCACCACTCTGCGACCAGTTCACACCACTCCGCAGCCAGTTCGCACCACTCTGCGACCAGTTCACACCACTCCGCAGCCAGTTCGCACCACTCTGCGACCAGTTCACACCACTCCGCAGCCAGTTCGCACCACTCTGCGACCAGTTCACACCACTCCGCAGCCAGTTCGCACCACTCTGCGACCAGTTCACACCACTCCGCAGCCAGTTCGCACCACTCTGCGACCAGTTCACACCACTCCGCAGCCAGTTCGCACCACTCTGCGACCAGTTCACACCACTCCGCAGCCAGTTCGCACCACTCTGCGACCAGTTCACACCACTCCGCAGCCAGTTCGCACCACTCTGCGACCAGTTCACACCACTCCGCAGCCAGTTCGCACCACTCTGCGACCAGTTCACACCACTCCGCAGCCAGTTCGCACCACTCTGCGACCAGTTCACACCACTCCGCAGCCAGTTCGCACCACTCTGCGACCAGTTCACACCACTCCGCAGCCAGTTCGCACCACTCTGCGACCAGTTCACACCACTCCGCAGCCAGTTCGCACCACTCTGCGACCAGTTCACACCACTCCGCAGCCAGTTCGCACCACTCTGCGACCAGTTCACACCACTCCGCAGCCAGTTCGCACCACTCTGCGACCAGTTCACACCACTCCGCAGCCAGTTCGCACCACTCTGCGACCAGTTCACACCACTCCGCAGCCAGTTCGCACCACTCTGCGACCAGTTCACACCACTCCGCAGCCAGTTCGCACCACTCTGCGACCAGTTCACACCACTCCGCAGCCAGTTCGCACCACTCTGCGACCAGTTCACACCACTCCGCAGCCAGTTCGCACCACTCTGCGACCAGTTCACACCACTCCGCAGCCAGTTCGCACCACTCTGCGACCAGTTCACACCACTCCGCAGCCAGTTCGCACCACTCTGCGACCAGTTCACACCACTCCGCAGCCAGTTCGCACCACTCTGCGACCAGTTCACACCACTCCGCAGCCAGTTCGCACCACTCTGCGACCAGTTCACACCACTCCGCAGCCAGTTCGCACCACTCTGCGACCAGTTCACACCACTCCGCAGCCAGTTCGCACCACTCTGCGACCAGTTCACACCACTCCGCAGCCAGTTCGCACCACTCTGCGACCAGTTCACACCACTCCGCAGCCAGTTCGCACCACTCTGCGACCAGTTCACACCACTCCGCAGCCAGTTCGCACCACTCTGCGACCAGTTCACACCACTCCGCAGCCAGTTCGCACCACTCTGCGACCAGTTCACACCACTCCGCAGCCAGTTCGCACCACTCTGCGACCAGTTCACACCACTCCGCAGCCAGTTCGCACCACTCTGCGACCAGTTCACACCACTCCGCAGCCAGTTCGCACCACTCTGCGACCAGTTCACACCACTCCGCAGCCAGTTCGCACCACTCTGCGACCAGTTCACACCACTCCGCAGCCAGTTCGCACCACTCTGCGACCAGTTCACACCACTCCGCAGCCAGTTCGCACCACTCTGCGACCAGTTCACACCACTCCGCAGCCAGTTCGCACCACTCTGCGACCAGTTCACACCACTCCGCAGCCAGTTCGCACCACTCTGCGACCAGTTCACACCACTCCGCAGCCAGTTCGCACCACTCTGCGACCAGTTCACACCACTCCGCAGCCAGTTCGCACCACTCTGCGACCAGTTCACACCACTCCGCAGCCAGTTCGCACCACTCTGCGACCAGTTCACACCACTCCGCAGCCAGTTCGCACCACTCTGCGACCAGTTCACACCACTCCGCAGCCAGTTCGCACCACTCTGCGACCAGTTCACACCACTCCGCAGCCAGTTCGCACCACTCTGCGACCAGTTCACACCACTCCGCCATCAGTTCGCTGCACTCCGCAACCAATTCGGACCACTCCGCAACCAGTTCATACCACTCCGCAACCGGTTCGCACCACTCCACAACCAGTTCGCACCACTCCGCAACCAGTTCGCACCACTCTGCAACCAGTTCCCACCAATCCGCAACCAGTTCGCACCACTCCGCAACCAGTTTGCAACACTTCGTAACCAGTTCGCACCACTCCGCAACGAGTTTGCACCAATCCGCAACCAGTTCTCACAACTCCGCAACCAGTTCGCACTACTCCGAAACCAGTTTGCACCACTCCGCAAGCACTTCGCACCACTCTGAACCAGTTCGCACCACTCCTCAACCAGTTTGCATCACTCTTCATCCAGTTCGTACCACTATGCAACCAGTTCGCACTACTCTGCAACCACTTCGCACCACTCCGCAACCAGTTCGCACCACTCGGCAACCAGTTCGCACTACTCCGCAACCAGTTTGCACCAATCCGCAACCAGTTTGCACAACTCCGCAACCAGTTTGCACCACTCCTCAACCAGTTCGCACCAATCCACAACCAGTTCGCACCACTCTGCAACCAATTCGCACCACTCTGCAAACGGCTCGCACCACTCCGCAACCAGTTCGCACCACTCCGCAACCAGTTTGCACCACTCCGCAACCAGTTCGCACCACTCTGCAACCAGTTCGCACCACTCCGCAACCAGTTCACACCACTCCGCAACCAGTTCGCACCACTCCGCAACCAGTTTGCACCACTCCGCAAC
>SZWC01035661.1:2676-14090 GCA_023375785.1 Penium margaritaceum | reverse complement strand
TGGTGGCCGGCGTCAACATCGCCAAGTTCGAAGGCAAGAACTTCTTTAACTGGAGCAACAACATGAAGATGGTGCTGATGGAGAAGGGTCTCTGGAGCCAGGTGGATGAGAAGGAGAAGGAACCAGAAGAAACCTCCCTATCCCTTGTCGAGGCCCGTACCTACCGCAAGAAGCGTGACCGCGCCCTCGAAACCATCTACCTCCACCTCGCCGAACGGCAGCAACTCCTCGTCTGTGGCATCCTCACGCCAAAAGAGGTTTGGAAAAAGCTTGAGTCTACTTATGCTGCCAAGTCAATCCTCATGAACATGCAGCTGCGTCGTCGCTTTCACACTGTGAAGATGGATGAATCCGGATCCATGATTGACTACATCAACATGGTGAAGTCTCTCTTTGACCAGCTTGCTGCGATTGAGGACCCTGTCAAGGAACGTGTGCTCATGCTAACCATCCTCTCTGGTCTTCCCAGCAGCTATACTCCTCTCATTGTTGTCCTGGACCAGCGTGGCGACAAGCTCTCCCTCAATGATGTGGAGGAGAGCCTGCTGTTTGAGGAGGAGCGGCGCAAGGGAGATGAGGGCGGAAGCGGACTAGACGTCGCTCTCATCGCCAACTCTGGTCATGGGGGTGGTGCTGCACCAACCAGGGGCAATGGCAGAGGAGGGAAGAAGAAGGGGAGCTGCCACTAGTGCAAGAAGCCGGGCCATTGGGCACGCGAATGCCGGAAGAAGAAGGCGGACCTTGCTCCTGCAGTGGGAGCGGGAAAACAGTCCGACGCTTCCGCGAACGCCGTAGATTGGGAGAGTGGATTCGTGACAACCATTCGGGTCCCGCACGTCTCCGACAACACCGGCCTGTTCTGGATCATCGATTCGGGAGCCATGCGACACATGACATGTCGCCGGGAGTGGTTCGTCGTCTACATCGTCATTGAGCCTCGTCGGGTGTACATGGGCTTTGTACTTCCGTTGAGGGTAAGCACGTGGAACGTCGTGTGAAGGGGGTGCTCCATGTTCCGGGGCTGGCAGCTAACCTTCTGTTTGTCTCATCTCTCATCTCCGAAGGCATGCAGGTTTGCTTTGAGAATGGTGGTTGCAGCATCTCTGCCCTTGTAGGTTGTGTGCTTGCAAAAGCGAACAAGGACGGTCTTTACCGCCTTTTAGTGGCGTCGGAGAAGGAAGCCGACTCAGCGTTGGCAGCGAGAGGGAAAACACGACATCGGCCTGTGGCACTGCCGGCTCGGTCACCTCGGCTTTGGTGCCATCATCTCCATGCAACAGATGGTCCGCGGCCTGGAGCTCAAGGGGATGAAGCAGCCAGGTGCATCGGCTTGTGAGAGCTATATTGAAGGAAAGCAAGCCCGCGCTCTTTTAACGGTGGAAGGGAAGGGGGCGGCCGAGCTTCTCTCACTCGTTCACTCTGATTTGTGCGGTCCCATGCCATCACAATACTTGTCCGGCAAGTTGTACTTTGTCACGTTCATTGATGACAAGTCGAGGAAGACGTGGGTACCCTTCTTGGCTGGAAAGGATGAGTGCTTTGATGCTTTCAAGGTGTGGATTGTTGCTGCACAGAATGAGAGTGGCAGACGGTTGAAGGTGCATCGCACCGATGGTCAAGGAGAGTACCTCTCCAACGACTTCCGCACTTGCCTCAAGCGTCGCGGGATCAAGCACGAGGTCACCCACCTGGAACACCGTAGCTGAACGGCGTGGCTGAACGTGCGAACCGCACTCTCATGGAGCGTGTTCGCAGCATGCTCCAAGACGCGGAGCTCCCACCAACCTTCTGGGTGGAAGCGGTCAACACTGCCGTGTACCTGAAAAACCGGAGTCCCACGCGCGCCGTGCCGCTGATGACACCGGAGGAGGCGTGGAGGAGACGCAAGCCAAAAGTGACGCACCTGAAAGTCTTTAGGTGTGGCGCATTCGTGCACGTGCCTACCTGCAGCCGTAACAAGCTGGACGCAAAGTCGGTGAAGGTCGCCTTCCTCGGTTACGACACCATGGGATATCGCCTCTACAACCTTGCTGCTCGTAAGATCATCCGCAGCCGTGACGTTGTCTTTCAAGAGGACTTGAAGGGCTGGACTTGGAGCCCTATGTCTGCAGTTCCGCTTGCTCCCGCACTTGTACGAGAAGTGGGAGACGTACCGATAGCAGAAGAGGGTGGTGCAGAAGATGGCGGTGACAGCGGCAATGACAAGGAGGTGGAGGGCGCTGAAAAGGAGGAGCTGGCAGCGGAATCTGAAGAGGAGCAGTAAAGCAATACAGAGCAGCTGCCACGACGGTCCGCACGCCTCAACAAAGGTGCAAAGGACAGTGGGGAGGCGCTGAGGCGATCCGAGCGCCTCGCAAACAAACAGAGGCTGTTGGAGGAGCTGGTGAACTTGTGCACCGTTCCACCACCAACGGAGTCGTCCGATCTCGAGCTTCTCTTCCTCACAGTCACCGATGACCCAGCCACATTTGCTGAAGCCATGCACAGCGCTGAGGCGGCAAATTGGCGTGGCGGAGCACATGAGGAGTATGATGCGCTCACGAAGAATGGCACCTGGACTCTCGAGGAGGCTCCACGCGGCAGCCAGGTGATCAGATGCCGGTGGATCTTCAGCCGCAAGCGTAGTGCAGATGGTAAGATTTCCAGGTACAAAGCACGGCTGGTTGCAAAGGGGTGTGCGCAGACAAAGGGTGTGGATTACAATGAGACATTTGCACCTGTCGCTAAGTTCCCATGCATCCGAGTTATCCTCGCTCTTGCTGTTGCTATGGACTGGGAGGTGCACCAAATGGATGTGACGTGTGCATTTCTCAATGGTGACCTTGAGGAGGATGTGTACATGGAGCAGCCAGAGGGGTATGTCGTGGAAGGGATGGAAGGTTTGGTGTGCAAGCTTGTGAAGACCCTCTATTGCCTGAAGCAAGCCCCGCGAGCATGGTACCAGAAGATGGATGAGCAGCTAGCTGGCCTTCGCTTTGTGCGCAGTGAAGCAGACCAAGCTATCTATGGGCGCACACAAGAGGCAAACCAGATCATCATCTTGCTCTATGTTGATGATCTGCTCATTGCATCTGACTTCAAGTCTCTTTTGGACGATGTGAAGCAGTCCCTTGCTGCCAGGTTCGACATGAAAGACATGGGAGAGCTCAGTTACTACCTTGGCCTTCAGGTCAAGCGCGTCCGGCAGCAGCACACTTTGGAGTTGTCGCAGAGCACGTACGTGAGCGACATCGTCAAGCGCTTCAACATGGCAGGTGTAACGAGGTGTCCCTTTTTTTCTGGCATACTCGGGGCCTCGTCCGAGTATTGGGGGCATGCAGGCCTTTTTCTGATTTTCGGAAATCCAGGTCGCGGTCGAGCTCACCTCCGCTCGACCGACGATGCGAGGAGGAGCGAGCGCGCGAGCGAGCGCCGGCGTGGAGTTCACGCCGGCGCTAAGGCCCTGTTTCGCGCGAACCCCCACGCGGCGTTCCGAACACGCCACGCGGGGGTGACTTCCCCCCTCTCCACGGGTAGCGTAACAGCGATGCTACCCGCCGAGGGGTCGTTTTGACGGACGGCCCCGGCAACGGACGCGGTCAACGGCGACAGTAAAACCGGTGACTGCGACCGTGCGACGGACGCAGTTTTCCGGTGGCGTGTCCAACAAGCCGACCGCACCCACCGTCGAAAAGCATACGGGAGCAACGAGGCGGCTCGCCGAGAGACAAGATCGACCGTCGATCTCGACGATCGACGGCCGAGGACTTCTCGCCCAAGGCACTATGTGCAAGTAGGGCACCGAGTTCAGGTGCATGTATGACACCAAGTACAGGAGCAAGTAGCTTGCTACAGCAAGCTAGGAGACCAATAGGCTAGGGCTAGAGTAGCCGACCGGAGAGTATAAATATCCTGTACATTGCTCATTGTCATTAACCTGTGTTTTCCAGCTCTGGCTTCCAGAAATCTCCAAGTCTATCTTTCCGCTACGACTGTGCTCTCCACACACCAAGGCTAAATCTCCAGAGAGCACCCACTCTCACATCTGGTATCAGAGCCAGAGCCACGCGTTGGGCGGAAGCGCTACCAGGGCTCGCGAAACTTCAAGGAGCGAAGGCACTGACTACGCCGGACAACGTCGAGGCTGATCAAGAGGGAGATTGCTCGACCAGACTTCGAAGCCAACGCACGAGCCAACCTCTGGAAAGTTTTCTATATTTCCAGAGTGTCCACACGGCCTACCGTGCGCGCTCGGGAGACGACGGGTGACTCCCACGCACTTCGAAGACGTTAGATTTTTGTCTTGGACTGCTGCATTCCTACCGAATTTTTTTTTATTGCTGCCGAAACACTGCCAAATATTTTCGAAGGATCTCCTGTGGCTAAAATCTATCTAGAGCCATGGAGCAGGCCCTATAGCAGATCGTAGAGCAGCTGGGAGCCCTCAAGCTGGAGAATTAGCGGCTCAATCGGCAGATGGCTGACCTGCGGGACGGGACTAACGGTGGACAGGTTGGGGCGACCCGGTCAAGGAGGCCGCCGAGACCAAAGCCAAAGGCTCCGGAAGCGTTCAATCCCTCTGTCAAGGGAGCGAGCGTTCGGACCTGGTTGTTCGCGATGAACAACTACTTTGGGGCTCTGGGTCACCCTCCAAAGGACGATGCTGTGCGTGTGTCATTCGCGGTAACACTGCTACGCGGAGCAGCATTGGAGTGGTGGAGGCAGCTGAATACGCTGGCCACTCGAGGTGGAGGTGGGAACGCAGCTGTGCAACATGCCGTGTTCTGGCGGCCAGGCGCGGTGCAAGCTGAAGCTCGCGTGCCGACGACATGGGAGCAGTTCGAGCAAGCCATCAGAGATCGAGTTGATCTCGTGAATGCCTCCATGACCGCACGCAACAAGCTTAAGCAGCTGAAGCAGATCGGCTCGGTGCAGGAGTACACACGTCGTTTCTTGGCGTTGTGCTTGGAGATCGACGACATGAGCGAGCCGGAGATGGCAGACAAGTACCATGACCACTTGAAGGCAGAAATTCAGCGCACGCTAGCACTTAGTGGAATCACGGAGTTCCAGGCGATGGTAGCCACTACTGAACGCGTTGATGCGCTACGCTACCATCGAGGGGGTTTCCGTGAGAAGCAGGAAAATTTTCAACGTCAAGCACAGCACCAACAAGCTGACCCCATGGAGATCGGCGCAGTGCAAGGAGGCCAACAGCAGCGCAAGCTGCGTGGTGTGAACCGCTTGATCTGCGAGAAGCCTGGGCACCACAAGGACTGCAAGAAGAAGCAGCAGGGAAACGGCAACCAGCAGTGAGTGGCGGGCGGCCATCTATTGGGAAAGCTTCGTCCGCATTAGCGAACACCAGCCCCGAAAGTCCTTCGACAACTAGGGAGCTGCCAAGTGTATTGGTGCGGAGCGAAGGAAGCGGGAGCGTTCCGGGGATCCTCCTGAAAGCCGAAGTTTCATCGGCTGGTTCAACAGACGGCGAGGGGCGCCAGACTCGCCGGCAGATTAAAGCGTTACTGGATTGCGGCGCGTCGCACTCATTCTTCAGCGACGAGCTTGCAAAGAGGTTGGGGCTTGCACGGCTACCCGGTAAGCAAACTACGGCCAAGTTGGTACAAGGGGAGCTGGAGTGCGGACTGCCTCTGAAGCCTCTGAAGATCTGTCTGGGCAAGCTGTCGTGCGATGTGAACTTTCGCACGTGCCCGATGGACACTTACGACGCCATCTTGTGGCCTGACTGGCTGCACAGGTGGAATCCTTCTATGAATTGGGTGCGCAGCCAGGTGAAAGTGAAGAGATGCGAAGAGCAAATCGTTTTGCCGTGGGCAGAGGAGAAAGACTCCAAGGCGGGCAAGCTGCCGCAGTTGAGTTACGTGCAGCTGAAGCGCTGTCAGCGCAAGGGGAAACAAGTGTACCTTGTCTGGGTGCGGCAGAAGGAAGCAGCTGCAGAGGTGGAAGTGCTGGCAGAGGAGACTAAGCAACAAGAGGGCGAGCAGCAGAAAGCACCTGCAACAAAGTTGTCGGAAGGTATCAAAGGAGTGTTAGACAGCTACAGTGACGTGTTTCCTGCTGAGCTGCTAAAGGGTTTACCACCGAAGCGGGACATCGACCACAAAATTGATCTGGTTCCGGGAGCAACTCCAACGGTACGAGCTGCTTATCGCATGAGCGATAACGATCTGGGTGAGCTGAAGAAGCAGTTGGAGGAGCTAACGGAGTAAGGGTTCATCAGACCGTCGGTGTCACCTTATGCTGCACCGGTCCTCTTTGTGAAGAAAAAGACAGTGGAGCTGCGGATGTGCGTGGACTATCGCGCACTGAACAACGTAACGATCAAGAACCGGTACCCACTGCCAAGGGTCGAGGAGCTGTTCGACCTTCTGAGGGGAGCGCAGTTTTTCAGCAAGATTGACTTGCGCTCGGGGTACCATCAGATCCGGATTGCGGAGCAGGATGTGGAGAAGACGGCGTTTCGGACACGGTACAGTCATTTCGAGTACCTCGTGATGCCGTTTGGGTTGACCAACGCTCCTGCAACGTTCATGAGCCTCATGAACAGGATATTTCACCCTCACTTGGACCAGTTCGTGGTGGTGTTCCTCGACAACATCCTCGTCTACTCCCAAACTCTGGAAGAGCATGAGCAACATCTTCGACAGGTGTTGGAAATTCTTCGGAGAGAGAAGCTGTTTGCGAAGCTCTCCAAGTATGAGTTCGAGAAAAGGGAGGTGGAGTTCCTCGATCACATCGTGAGCGGCAAGGGTCGCCGCATGGACCCAAAGAAGGTGGAAGCAGTGAAGCAGTGGCCAACACCAAAGTGCGTGCGTGACATCCAGGTTTTCCTGGGGTTTGTCAACTACTACCGGAAATTCATCCGGGGGTATGCAAAGAAGGGTGCGCCACTGACTCAGTTGCTGAGGAAGGATCACCAGTGGGAATGGGGCGATCAGGAGCAGAAGAGCTTCGAGGAGCTCAAGGCTGCAATGTGTGACGCTCCGGTCCTGGTGCATCCAGATTCATCCAAGGAGTATGTAATGGCGACGAATGCAAGCGATCATGCCATTGGGGCGGTGCTGATGCAGGATCAAAGGAAGGGGCCGCAGCCGATTGCGTACGCGTCTCGCAAGTTGCGGGGTGCGGAGCTGAACTACGCAATCCATGAAAAGGAGATGCTTGCGGTGATCCATTTGTTCAAGCACTGGAGGTGCTACCTCGAGTCGCGGTGATGCGTGGTCTTCACGGACCATTACGCCCTGAAGTACCTAAAGACGCAGCCGAACCTGAGTCGCCGGCAAACTCGCTGGATGGAGTTCTTGGAAGTAAGTTTTGACTATGAGATCCAGTACAAACCTGGGAAGGTGAACCCGGCAGATCCTCTGTCGAGGAGGTCGGACTTGACCCTCAATGCCATCTCAGTGCTGATGGGATCCCCAATCATGCATAGCCTGTTCAAGCACGGCTATGGCATGGACCGTGAGTCCACGGGTGGTGCGCTGAAAGACGCCACGTGGGATGGAGTGTATTGGCGAAGGGGGCAGGAGCGGAAAATTGTCGTGCCGGACTATGCGCCATAGAAGCAGTTATTACTGGAGGAGGCACATGACACCCACTACTCGGGTCACTTCGGCTTCAACAAGACGCTCAAAGCCTTGGCACGCCAATACTGGTGGTCGTCAATAGCAACTGATTGCAAGAGGTTTGTGAGCAGCTGCGATGTGTGCCAACGCATCAAGACACGGAGAACCAAGCCATCAGGGGAGCTGCAAACATTGCCTGTACAAGAGAGGCCATGGACAAACATCTCGCTTGACTTCATTGGCGGGTCGCCTGTGACACAGAAAGGTAACAACACGGTGTTGGTGGTGGTGGACCGGTTCTCCAAGATGGCACACTTCATCGCATGTCCTGAGAGTATCACAGCTGCCGGGACAGCTCAAATCCTCCTCAGTCATGTCGTCAAGCTACATGGAGTGCCGCAGTCAGTGGTCTCAAATCGCGATCCACGCTTCACTTCGCGATTCTGGAGAGATCTCATGGAGAAGCTGGGCACGCGGGTGCAACTGACCACGGCATACCACCCACAGAGCGATGGGCAAACAGAGCGCACGAACCAGACATTGGAGCAGCTGCTGCGGAGCATGGTCCCACCAGATGGAGACGGTTCGGAGAAGAAGCTCGGAGTGACAGAGTTCGCCTACAACTCAGCGGTGTCAACATCCACAGGAAAGTCACCGTTTGAGGTGGTCTATGGCCACTAGCCACTGAGCCCAGCCGCCCTTTCTACGGCAACATCTCTTCCGGCTGTGCAGCAGATTGCTGAAGGGTTTGCCACCACTTGGGACGTGGTGCGGCAACGGCTATTGAAGGCACAGAAGCAGCAGAAGAGTCAGGCTGATAAGCATCGCTCTGCAGAGGAGTTCCAAGTGGAAGATTAGGTGATGCTGAACTCTGCTAACCTGTCACTGATGGGAGTTGGGAGTCCCAAATTGAAACCGCGATGGGTGGGTCCGTTCCACATTCTGGAGAAGCGGTCAGCCGTTTCATACAAGCTGGAGGTGCTAGCTCAGTACACCATCCATCCGGTGTTCCACATCTCCCTGCTTCGTGCCTATCGCGACCCCAACACCTTCTTCCAGGGTCGCGGGACAGCTCTACCTCCTATTGTCCGGGTCGAAGGGAGTGAGGAGTTTGAGGTGGAGAAGATTCTGGCGGACCGCCAGAGGGGACAACGGCGTGAGTTTCTGGTGCAGTGGACGGGGTACCCGGCGGAGCATAACTCTTGGGAGCCAGAGGCCAACTTCCATGTCGGGGGTACCAACACTGTTTTCCAGGAGTATCTTAGGCGCGCCGGGACGTCGCGCCTCCGACAACGGGGGTTAATGTAACGAGGTGTCCCTTTTTTTTGGCATACTCGGGGCCTCGTCCGAGTATTGGGGGCATGCAGGCCTTTTTCCAATTTTCGGACATCCAGGTCGCGGTCGAGCTCACCTCCGCTCGACCGCCGATGCGAGAGGAGGAGCAAGCGCGCGAGCCAGCGCCGACGTGGAGTTCACGCAGGCGCTAAGGCCCTGTTTCGCGCGAACCCCCACGCGGAGTTCTGAACACGCCACGCGGAGTTGGATTCCCCCCTCTCGACGGGTAGCGTAACGGCGACGCTACCCGCCGAGGGGTCGTTTCGACGGACGGTCCCGGCAGCGGACGCGGTCAACGGCGACAGTAAAACCGGTCACTGCGACCGTGCGACGGACGCAGTTTTCCGGTGGCGTGTCCAACAAGCCGACCGCACCCACCGTCGAAAAGCATACGGGAGCAACGAGGCGGCTCGCCGAGAGACAAGATCGACCGTCGATCTCGACGATCGACGACCGAGGACTTCTCGCACAAGGCACTATGTGCAAGTAGGGCACCGAGTTCAGGTGCAAGTACGACACCAAGTACAGGAGCAAGTAGCTTGCTACAACAAGCTAGGAGACCAGTAGGCTAGGGCTAGAGTAGCCGACCGGAGAGTATAAATACCCTGTACATTGCTCATTGTCATTAACCTGTATTTTCCAGCTCTGGCTTCCAGAAATCTCCAAGTCTATCTTTCCGCTGCGACTGTGCTCTCCACACACCAAGGCTAAATCTCCAGAGAGCACCCACTCTCACAGCAGGAGCGCGCAAAGCAGCGACACCACTCGAAGTGGGAGCGAAAATGAGCATGACGTAGACTCCCCGCAGCATGCAAGAGAGCAGCCGCATGGAAGCAGTGCCGTACCAAGCAGCAGTTGGGAGCCTCATGTATGCTGCAGTCGTTACGCGCCTCGACATGAGCCAAGCAGTGGGAGTGCTCAACAAGTTTTGCGCGAATCCGGGCATGCTGCATTGGGAGGCGGTTAAGCGCGTGCTACGCTACCTCGACAGGAGCAACAGCCTTTGCCTCACCTTCAACGGCAACAACAGCCCCATCCTCATCGGCTATAGTGACGCAGATTGGGGAGGTGACCTGGATACTAGGAGGTCGACCAGTGGGTTCGTGTTTGTACTCGGGAGAGGTGCAATCAGTTGGAGGAGCACAAAGAGGGCGACGCACAAGAGTGCGTCGCCCTCTCCTCCACCGAAACTGAGTACATCGCCTTGAGTGAAGCAGCAAAGGAAGCCGTGTGGGTGCGTGAGCTCTTGGCAAGCCTTGGACAGCAGCAAACCACAGCAACTACAATCTACTGTGACAACATGAGCGCCATTGCTCTGACCAAGAACGCAGAGTTTCACGCCCACACCAAGCACATTGACTTGTGATATCACTTCATCCGCGAACTCGTGGTAAAGAAGGTGGTGCAGATCAAGTTCTGCCCTTCGAGCATGATGCTGGCAGACTTCCTGATCAAGCCGCTGGCAGCATACCGCTTTCAGCAGCTGAGGGGACAGTGTGGTCTTGTGTGATTTTTATTCTCGCAAAGTGGGAGAATGTTGGATATGGGGTGCCAAAACAATGACCAAAGTGGGTTGCTTCATAAAAATTATCTGGTCACAAAAGTGAATAGAGGATGTTTTGCTTGTTCTGTAGCACTTTACGGAACTCGATTCGGAGTCCGTTTGAGGGAGATATGGATTTTCAAGGTTTGGTGGCGATGGGTGTGGTTCAAGTGATGGCACCTGTAGTACCACCACCAATGACGGCCACAATTATTGGCCAAGGAGGTTTGGAGCGGCCTTCAGGGTAGAAAGGCGGCAGGTTGACCTTCAGGGAGCTTCAAGGAAGGTCCTCACCAAGATTATTGGTTGTGCACATGGCAGGGGTGGTAATTCTCTTGTGTGAGAGTGTGACTGCCGCTCATCCTGCTAGGCTAGGAGTGTGCTAGGAGGTGAACTTTGACAGAGTGGTTCTTCCAGCTCCATGTGCCAAATGAGGCGTACTTAGGCTTTTAGAAAGTTGTGCTAATGTACTTTCTCACTCAAGAGTGGATTCAGACATTCGCGTTCTCTGCAGACCTACATTCGCTTCCGTAATTTCTGTCTGTGCAACCTGCAACTCTCTCTCACAAACAGTTGGTCCTGCCTAGGCGGCTCTTAGTAAGCCTGATCACCTCCCTGAGGGCTGCCAAGTTTCCATCAACACACACACACACACTCTTACTCACACACTCACACACACACCCACAGACACACACACACACATGCACAAACGCTAAACAAAACAAAAAAAACAAAAAAAGGAAACAAGCTTGCAGAGACCATTGCAATGGCATACAATGGGATGCAATTACATGCATGGCATGCATGTAAGCATGCACTCATGACACAGCCACATGCATTCAAGTGACTGAAAATGACAGTGCAACGGAACTGCAAATGTTTCAGTGGATTTTCCCAATGACCGTAGCCCATCGAAGCACAAGATTTCCATACCCCTGTCCCATCCAAGTGCCTGAATTCCGCTCCCATGG
>SZWC01035657.1:4517-15256 GCA_023375785.1 Penium margaritaceum | reverse complement strand
TCTCACGTTGACGGCGGTCGACCGTCTCCAACGGGTCCCAGAAGATCTGCTGCAGCGGTGACTCTCACTGCTGCTGCTCTGCTGCGTCTCTGCTGCGCAGCTCGGTGAGATCTGTCTCACAGCTCTGATACCATGAGAAACTGCTAGGAAGCTTCCTAGCCTTGCTGCTGCTGACGTGGCGACACTGTCCAGTCAGCTGACGCACTAGCAAGCAGGCAGGTGCAAGAAACAGCAAGGATCAGGCTAGGGAGACGCGCAAAGTCTCATAAGCTTCAATAGCTTAGTAAATGCAGAGAGAAATGACAACTGACAGGTCCAGGGCATAAATACCTGCCGCGGCGCACGGCGGGTGTCGCACGCGGCAGTCCAAGAGCTGTCCTAAAACCGGCCCAAAACCACTGTTTTGGCCGTAACTCTGCGCACACATGTCAGAATCCTACGCCGTCTGAACCTAGACGTGCAGAATCAAAAGACGCACGCAACAAATGGTCACATGCATGCATCCATCGACTGAAAGCGAGTATATAATGCAAAAACATGCAAATGGGCCTCATGCCCAGTCCGCCGAAAGGCACCTGCAAGACGTAGAAGGCACAGCAAGGAGTCCCGGTGACATCTGGGGCTCTGGAACAGTGGTCGGTCAGCTCCCGACGGGTGGTCCGCCGCCTGTCGTCGCGCCGGTGTCACCAGGGCCGCCTACCTCAGGGATCTGCACGAGTATGGACACGGCCGAGTGGTCACAGTAAACTGTACAGGAACGGCACACAGCACAACACGACGGGCCTCCGGACTGCACCGAGACTTCTCCACCACCTACGACAGCGCCGACGAGACGCGGTCGATGCATTCCGGCAGCCATGTGGGCTTGTCAGGAGGTAGGAGAGTTTTCTCGGTGGGTTGATACCCGCGCACCCGGTTGACTGTACCGGTGCGACGAGGAGACCTGATGGCTGTTGTAGGGCTTCCAATGTTCGGAAAGCCGTTTGTGATGTCTGGAAGTCGATTCCGAGATTTTTTGGCACTGCTCATATTTTCTCGGTGGTTGAGACCCGGGCACTCAGAAAGCTGTTCCGGTGCCTCGAGGAGACCACCTTTGTTGCTCTCGTGGTGTATGCAGTGTGTTCTCCCTGTTGACTCATTTGGGTTCACCAGGGGTGACGGGGCTATTGTGATTTGTGACGTTCTTGTACAGTTTACTGTGACCACTCGGCCGTGTCCATACTCGTGCAGATCCCTGAGGCGGGCCCTGGTGACACCGGTGCGACGATTGGCGGTGGACTACCGGCTTGGAGCTGGCCGACTACCGTTCTAGAGCCCCAGATGCTGCCGGGACTCTCTACTGTCTTTTCTACAGCTTGCAGGCGTCTTTCAGCGGACTGGCCATGAGCCCTATTTGCATGTTTTTGCATTGTATGTCCACCGTCTGATGATGGATGCATGCATGTGACCAGTCGTAGCATCCGTATTTTGATCCTGCACGTCTAGGTTCAGACGGCGCAGCCTTCTGACATGTGTGCGTAGAGTTACGGCCAAAACAGTGGTTTTAGGCCGGTTTTTAGGACAGCTCTTGGACTGCCGCGTGCGACACCCGCCGTGCGCCGCGGCAGGTATTTATGCCTTGGACCTATAATTTGTCATTTCTCTCTGCAATTATATTCAGTTTGAGTTTCCTGACACTCTGTTCGTGTCCCAACCCAGACCCTTGCAGTTTTGTCTCAAACTTGTGACTGTTGTCACACACTGACCTAGCGTTGACGCCTAGTGTCACGGCAAGTGGTTAGGAAGGTTCTAGGAAACTTTTCATGGTATCAGAGCAACAAGCCAGAGCTTGTTGTGCTGCACAGCAGAGATGCAACAATCGCAGCAGCAGTGAGCAGCAGCAGCGGCTACAGCACACAGCAGCAGCGACAGGTCCTGGGAGGACCCACCAACCTGCGCCATTGCAAGGCGTAGGCCACAACACCTGCGCGACAGAGGAGTCGTGTAGGAGGGGTGCAGCAGTGTAGCAGCACACTAGTGCAGCAGCACCATAGCAGCTGTCAAGCAGCGCAGCAACAGAGCTGGCAGTTTTGACCACAGAAGCGGCAACATCGGCGGCGGCATCAGAAACATCAGCAACAGTTGCCGCCAAAGTGGCTTGAGGCCATTGCCGTCAAGCTCAACGGCAGCAGCAGCAACAACAACAATAGCAGCGTGCACCACCACTGCCCCTGTCCGTGCAACTTCCTAGAAGCCGCACGGACGTGGAGGAGCCGCGGACGAAAATCGCGTCAGCCACCACCTCCCCGTCGGCACGAGCTTGCCCTGGCTTCAAACGAACGCCGTTTCTGGCGTTTGAGGGCCATTGAGGACCTGCGAAGCCAGCAGGATGAGATGCGTCACCTCTAGAGAGAGCAAACTGACGCTATCCGCACGTTGACTGAGCTCCTGCGTGCTCAGTCCACGACTCCTCAGCGGGTTTCTGAGGGAGCTGCCGGCGTCGCGGTCTCTACCCAGCAGTCGGCTCAGGCACCCGTGACGGGCGCTCGACCTGTCCCACCTCCTGCTGACCTCCTGGATGATGAGCCACTCATGCCAGGCATTACTCATGATTCCTTGGCTCAGGAGATTCGAGTTCTTCAGGAGCGCCTCCGTCAGTTGCAGACGGGCACCCGATCGCCTCCGTTTTCCTCGATACGATTCACCTGACTACCCCGGTTACCATCCTCTTCTAGGAGTCTTTCTGGTCTCTCGTCCTTCTCAGCCTGTGGTTGCTCTCCCCACGGAGCGGTAGCCCAAGGATTTTGAGGCACCACCTCCACGGTACATCAGTGAGGATGGCTTTGACTGTTGGGAGATCCTATTTCAGGTATGGGCTACTTCTGAGGGAGTGTGGCCTTACTACCAGAGCCCGTACCAGCCTACAGACCCAGCACAAGTACTGACAGCAGCCCGGGCCATGCGCGGACTCCTCTACGCCATGCCGCGCGAGACCGTCGTCGACTTCCGCCCCTTCCTTGGCGAGGCCGGCACAGGCACCGGCGCCGATCCCCGTGGAGGTTGGGATCTGGCCTTATCCCTACTGGCCGCAGAGACGCACGCCACTCGTGCATCACACATTCGTGCTTTCCATTTGCTACGTCAGGGGCCTACGGAGCCTGTAGTGGATTACTGGCGACGCGCCATGTGCATCTACACGTGCTTGGGGACCTCAGGAGGCACACAGCTGTGGGCGCTTCGTATGATTATGCTCAGAATTCGCCTCGAGTACACCGACATCTTCACACGGTACAGCGACGCTGTCCTCGAGCCCTTCTCAGCCACTCTACAGCTACTTCCTTGGTCGCATCAGCTCTTCCTTCAGGTGACCTCAGCCCGCGAGGCAGCCGTAGCCCATCAAGAGACTTCCCTCGCTACAGCAGCCATCGCATCACCACCATCTTCCCTCCTGCAGTCTCCCTCGTCCTCCTCCATCACTTCCTTATCTTCCTCTTCCTCTTCGACCATGTCTATACCCACGCAGACACAGGGCCTTGCAGCAGCCGCCCAGGGGAAGAAGAAGAGGAGGAAGTGTGGATCAGGTCAGCAACAGTCGTCATCCAGTGGTAGCAGTGGCCGTTCTGTGCACTGCTACAACTGTGGAGGCGCCCATCGCTACACCGAGTGCCAGCAGCCGCTCGACTGGGCGCGGATCACTCGTGGGCTCCTGGCTGCTCATGCTCTCCGTTCCACGTCTGGCACGTCACCCGCATCCTCCTCCGGACGCGCGGTGGCCACGACTGCAGCCGTTCCTGCCTCCTCACCGGTGAGTAGCAGCGATCCGGACCCGCGCGACCACACCATCGCCGAGCTTCGCCACCTTCTGGCGCTCCGCTTTCAGTGAGGTGCGAGTGTGTTGTCATCGTCAGGTGGTTCACAGACTGTTTGTTCGTCCGTTCCTATGGCTCGTGACGATGCGTGTGGGGGAGCACAGTCAGCATGTGATGATGATGAGCCTGACTGCACCGAGTGGCTTCATGAGTCTCATCTTTGTGTTGTGCGTCGTTCCTCCCCACTGACGACTCAGCGTCCCTCTGATGCCGAGTGTTCCATTGTTCGTTGTACAGTGACTTCGTTGTTCTCGGCCCTGTCACGTCTGTCCGTTCCGTTCATACAGGCTCTGGTCAGTCCTTGCCAGTCCATGGTGTTGGGGTTGTATGCTTCGATGGTCCATCCGGCCCCTTGCACCTTTCCGACGTGTTGTTTGTGCCTGATCTTGAGCTCAGCTTGCTTTCTGTGCGTGCCTGCACCTTGTTGGGTCTCTCTGTGGAGCATACCGCTGATTCAGTGACTGTGAGTGCTACTGACACCCGCACTGTCGTCCTACGTGCTTCAGTCATAGATGATCTGTATCGCATCGCTCGGCCTTCCTCCCCTTGCTCTTCCTCCTCCTCCGGTCGTGTCTTTGTCACTGGTGTTCTATCCCCAGAACACCAGCGGTTGCTTCATCGCCGTCTGTGTCACGTGGGCTCCGACACTGTGTCGACGCTCATTCGGACACAGCCCGCTCTCGGTCTTGACGTGGCTTCTTTCGAGAAGCCACCCAAGACTGACTGTCTTTTTTGCGCTCAAGGAAAGATGCACCGGTGCACCTACCCTGACTCTTGTTCCCAAGCGCTTCGGCCTCTCGAGTTGGTTCACTCGGCCCTCTCCCGATCGAGTCTTTGTCTGAGAGGGGCCGGTATGTTCTGACTCTGACTGATGACTTTACCCGGATGCGGTGGGTCTACAATCTTCGTCAGAAGAGCGACGCCGCCCTTGCGGTTCGACTCTGGCTAGTGATGGCTGAGCGTCAGTCCCGCCACGCGCTACATACCTTCCGCTCAGATCGCGGCGGCGAGTTCCTTGGCGAGATGGACTCCTTCTTTGCTGAGCACGGGATTTTTCACCAGGTCTCCGCTCCTGCTACCCCCCAGCAGAACGGTGTATCTGAGCGCTGGAACCGCACCATGGAGGATGTGGTTCACGCCATGCGGTCTGAGTGCGGTCTCCCAGAGTCTTTTGTCTTTGAGGGTTTCGCCTACAGGACTTGGGTCTGGAACCGCCTCCCGCACGGTCCGCTTCCGGACCATATTACACCGTACGAGCTCTGGTTTGGACACCGTGCTGACCTTCGTCTCGCTCGCGTCTGGGGCTCTCTGGCCTCCGTGTGGTACACCGAGGACCAGCAGGGGTCCAAAGTCTTACCTCAGGGCCGCCTGTGTGCCTTCATCGGCATTTCCCCGCGGTCGAAGGCCTGGCGCTTCTGGGACCCTACTCGTCGTCGCGTCATTGAGTCCCGCGACGCGCTGTTTTTCGAGTCTCTCACCTACCGTGAGCTGACTTCGATTACAGCACTCTCTGCCGCCCATGTTCCTTCCTGTGAGGGTTCTCGGAGGATGGGGGAGAATTCTACGCCAGCGAGCACCTCTCATCAGGCTGATGTACGCTCGAGCACCCTCTTAGTCTCCGGCCCTTGATGATCCGGCGATCATTGCCGTCGGTCCAGAGATCTCGCTTGTCCAGCCTGTTTCACACCCCACAGATACCTTTGTCCCCATGCCTCCTTTTGCACCAGCACCTACGTCTGCTGGCACTCCTCTCTCTGTATCTAATCCAGTCTCGCCCACTCCCGTTCCTACGTTGACTGGTACTCCTGCCTCAGTGCCAGGTCCAATCATGCCTACTCCGGCTGTCACACCCAGCCCCGTGTTCCCCACACACGCATCTCCTTGCACGGCATCTCTGGTTGCCTCGTCTCAGCCCTCACCAGCCGTGGCCGTACCTGTTCCTGTGGTCGCACCTGTCCCTGAGCCTGAGGTGCGTCCCTCGACCTCAGGTTACTCCCGTGAGCCCGGTGGCCGTCTTCGGCCACTGGATTCCGGAGCTCAGCGAGCGTTGGGCTCCAGACCCAGGCGCTCCTCTTGCAGCATCGCGAGTGGTGACCCCGGCACAAAGGCCCTAGGCCTGAGTGTCCACACTGAGCTCACAGAGGTACATCCAGCGTGCCCTGTAGGGCACGACCTCATCACTCGCGAGTTCCATATCGCCTGTGACGCTGCAGCTGATCTTGTGGTCGTCAGGCCCGGCACTGAGGCATTTGCACTTGCCACGCAGAGTTCTCCCTCTATAGCGCCCGACCCGGGCACACTGAGGGAGGCTCTCTCATCACAGGATGCTGACGCTTGGCATGCTGCCTGCGAGGATGAGCTTTGCGCTATCCGAGAGCACAGAGTCTACGAGCTTGTCGACCTTCCTCCTCGGAGGAAGCCTATTCAGGTCAAGTGGGTCTTTCGTAAGAAGGTGAAGCCGGATGGCTCACTGGAACGCTACAAGGCCCGCTTGGTCGTCAAGGGGTACTCTCAGATTGAGGGAGTCGATTACACTAACACCTTTGCCCCTGTCGGCCGCATGACCTCAGCTCGAGCTCTGTTCGGTGTAGTGGCTCAGCATGACTGGGAACTGCACCAGATGGATGTGAACAATGCGTTCCTCCATGGCTCTCTAGATGAGGAGATTTATGTGGCTCAGCCACCGGGCTTTGAGGACGGTGCCAAGGTCTAGCGCTTGCGCAAGTCCTTGTACGGCCTCAAGCAGTCTCCGCGGTGTTGGAACCGGGAGATCACCGGCACTTTGACTCGTGCAGGATACGTACAAAGCGAGGCAGACCCCTCTCTTTTCATCCTACCGACACCCGAGCGGTTCACCGCCATCCTGGTCTATGTCGATGACCTTCTCATTGCGTCTCCGTCCCTGGAGGCCGTGAAGGAGGCCAAGGTTGTCTTGCAGACTACCTACAGGATGAAGGACCTCGGTCCTGCATCGGTGTTTCTTGGTATGGAGATCGTGCGAGATCGCAGACGTCGGACTCTGTTGTTGCATCAGGCCCGATATGCACGAGACATGGGGGAGCGCTTCAGCGATCTCCTTGGTGCAGTGCCCTCCGCTTCCACACCTCTTAAACCTGATGCGCAGGATGCCCTGAAAGTGGATGACCCTACACAGCTGGGGGAGACAGTGGACGTGACCTTGTACCTCCGTCTCATCGGATCTCTCATGTACTTGGCCACTACAACGCGTCCTGATATTGCGTTCGCCGTCAACCTCCTCGCTCAGTTCTCGCAGGCTCCGCGTGCAAGAGCCCTTCACGCGGCTGTGCGAGTGGTGCAGTACGTGGTCTCCATGCCGTACCTCTGGCTCTGTTTTCGTCGGCAGTGTTCGGTGGTCCTTGACGGCTACACTGACAGCGACTGGGCTTGGAGCCCAGATGGGCGTAGTCGTACTGGCTACGTGTTCCTGCTCGGTGGTACCGCTCTCTCTTG
Source organism: Penium margaritaceum (assembly GCA_023375785.1). NCBI lineage: Eukaryota > Viridiplantae > Streptophyta > Zygnematophyceae > Desmidiales > Peniaceae > Penium > Penium margaritaceum. The sequence continues at coordinate 7,937 of SZWC01035657.1, read as the reverse complement.
GCGCAACGGGAAGCAAAGCTGCATCGCACGTAGTTCGTCGGAGGCAGAGTACGTTGCTTTGGGCGCAGGGGCTGCTGAGGCAGTATGGCTGCAGCACTTGTTTCTTGAGCTTGGGCAGTCAGTACCCGCCATTGTGCTGCGTTGCGACAACCAGAGTGCTCTCGCCATTGCGGAGAACTCCGGTGTCTTTCATGCTCGCACAAAACACATTGCGATTGAGCATCACTTCGTTCGTGACCTGGTGGAGCGACGCGTGATCTCCGTCATGTGGGTTGGCACTGACATACAGCGTGCTCATTTCTTGACGAAGGCACTAGCTCGCGGAAAGTTCTTGGTGGCCATTCGTTCTGTTGGGCTTCGCCCCATGCCTGAGGGTGGTTGACTGTGGGATGTGCATCTGTGCCTCATTTGTTTGTGTCACTCACTATTGTGTTTGTACCAGTGCTGCACGTGTATGGACATGCGTACCATCGGGTCATGGGGGAGTGTTGTGATTTGTGACGTTCTTGTACAGTTTACTGTGACCACTCGGCCATGTCCATACTCGTGCAGATCCCTGAGGCGGGCCCTGGTGACACCGGTGCGACGACTGGCGGCGGACTACCGGCTTGGAGCTGGCCGACTACCGTTCTAGAGCCCCAGATGCTGCCGGGACTCTCTATTGTCTCTTCTACAGCTTGTAGGCGTCTTTGGACGGACTGGCCATGAGCCCTATTTGCATGTTTTTGCATTGTATGTCCACCGTCTGATGATGGATGCATGCATGTGACCAGTCGTAGCATCCATATTTTGATCTTGCATGTCTAGGTTTAGACGGCGCAGCCTTCTGACATGTGTGTGCAGAGTTACGGCCAAAACAGTGGTTTTAGGCCGGTTTTTAGGACAGCTCTTGGACTGCCGCGTGCGACACCCGCCGTGCGCCGCGGCAGGTGTTTATGCCTTGGACCTTTCATTTGTTATCTCTCTCTGCAATTATATTCAGTTTGAGTTTCCTGACACTCTGTTCGTGTCCCAACCCAGACCCTTGCAGTTTTGTCTCAAACTTGTGACTGTTGTCACACGCTGACCTAGCGCTGACGCCTAGTGTCTCGGCAAGTGGTTAGGAAGGTTGTAGGAAACTTCTCAGGGGTCCGGTGCGGTTAGCTCTCGGCGCTCCTATATAAGCCCGCTAGGGGCTCATTTGTAAACTCTCCTTGTTCTTTATATTCAGCCTTCCAGACTTAGCCAAATTCTTGCGGTCTTGCATCGCACTGACACACAGAGCTCATGTTCATTTTTTCATGGGCCTGCTTGCCCTAAAAATTATTTCCAATTGCCAAAATCGACCGCACTGTACAAGGACCGTCTAGACGTTCAAGTCCGCTTAGAACTTCAAACATCGCAATCAGGTTTGAGCTTCCCGTGGGTCGGGAACCAGATGGGCTCAAATTTTAATGCCTTCCAGCGGCCCATCACCTCGCATGAGGACAGGCTAGAAAACAGGATTATTGTGCCAATTTATCCTATGTAATACATGATCAAAGAAATTCTTAGACATCGACATTGGGGAAAACAACCGAGTATGTAATCAAGTTGCACAACCATGACACTACGCACAACCGTTGGGAGCCCTACGTCAACCTTAGAGACATTGATCATCTCATCGACTGTTGTTACAGACGTCACGGTTGTACGTCTCCCAATGCGTTGTGATGTTGCGACTAAAGGGGGGGTGGGGGGGGGGGGTTGAGTGTTTTGTCTGAAACATACACGAGTCCCTTAATGCTGTGAGTGGGATTTTCTCTCCTTACATTCATGGCCCTCTACGGTTCAAAATCAAGATTTTTACGCCAACCTGCCGATGTCACTCGGCCACCCGCCCTGACCTCCAGTGTAATGCTTGTAAAGGCTCCGTCACATTCAACCATTTTCTGAAAGGGTCAAGAAAAGTTAAGCGAAGTGCATTGATGTTACGAAACTATTCATTCGACTTCTTGATGATGCAAGAATTATGTGAGACTGCTCCTGTATATCCTTTAAACCCCCTAGCTTCTCTACTGAACTTTTGGGTGCAACCACTCAACGACGCAACATCGCACACACTGGTTGAATCGAGCGCTCAATACAATTGAATTCTTCTATGAAATTCATCCGCTTGAACCACCCAGGTTTGGCTTGCCATGAGAAATAATGTGTACAGTCGCTTTATTCTATACTTTGTATTGGATATTCTAGAATCTGGATGAAACATTTCGGGTTAATTTCGTAATTTCTGTCATGTAAATCCATCCACGAAACCCGATTGTGAGACGTACATCATAGTGGGCGAAGTTACCCTACCCACTCCCGATTGCGGCGAAGGCTTCCGATCGGAACAGTGCTCGTTCCATTCATGACTGCGCCAAGTTCACCGTGCGCGTGTGATTGCTCGCAAAGTTGGTAGATCCGCCAGCGAAGACATACATGGGGTTGGCTAACCACAACAAGAAGACAACGGGGTGGTTTAATAATCGCAACATAGATGGGGTTACTTAATTTGGGTGTTCGGGACACGATAACAACGTTAGCGACTAAGGAATAGCGAACCCCATTCATGTCTTTGTGAGAGAAATTGTACTGAACGACGCAAACAGAGAAAAGGACACGGGACATTGCGCGATTCGGCACCAGGAGACAGAAAAAACCGCGAGGGAGGGGAAGAAGAGGAGATCGCACCTGAGACATCCGCCAACTACCACAGCAGCAATCGGTCAACAAAAACAAAGGAGAATTTGGACAACATAGTCCTATAACACGCGAATTAAACTGGAAAATCAAGCTTTCTATATCGGAACATTTATAACGTCTTCATACAAACTCAATTAAGTTATGTACCATAAATCAACATTATTTCAGGAAAAAACGTAAAAAAAATTCCATTACGAATGATATCAGAAAATTGGTTTCCCATGATGTATGTAAATCAAAATTTATTCATGAATGGACTCTTCGTTACTCAAATTGTAACTCAAAAATCATAAATTTTATGGTTGAGGGACATATCTTCAACAACAAAGGTATGGAAACTGAAATATTTGTAACATATTATTCCTTAAGACACCTTAACAAGTGATACGAATATATTTACTGTGTTTTTATAGGTATTTTTTGAAGAATATGTGAAACACTACATACATACACATACCCATATACATCTACATTTACATAAACATATACATATACATTAAAATGTACATATACAGATACATATACATGTACATATACATATGTATACATATACATATACATATACATATACATATACATATACATATACATATACATAGACATATACATATACATATACATAAACATATACATATACATATACATATACATCTGCATATGCATATACATATACATATACATATACATATACATATATATATACATATACATATA